>JANSVA010428341.1:0-19494 GCA_025504915.1 Erythroxylum reticulatum | reverse complement strand
ATATTTGCATAAAATTTTAGGTTAGATCGTCAAATTTAGTGATAAGAAAAATTAAAGTTTAAAATAACGATGATGATAATAATAATAATAATAATAATAATAATAATAATAATAAGAACAACAACAACGACAACGACAACGACGACAACAACAATGACAACAACAACAACATCAACAATAACAACAACAATGATAATAACAACGACAACAACAATAACAATAACAATGACAACATCGATGACAACAACATCGATGACAATAACAACGACGACAACAACAACAACAACAGCAACGTCAACAATAATGACAGCAACAATAATAACGACGATAATGACGACGACGACAATAACAATAATAACAATAACAACGACAACGACAATAATATCAATAACAATGATGACAATAACGACGACAACAATAACAATAACAACGACAATGACAACAATGATAACAACAACAACGACAATAATTACAACGACAACGACAACGACAACCACAACAACAACAATAACAACAACAACAACAATAATAATAAGCTAAATCCTTAAAAAGTAAGTATTACCTATTTGGAAGTTTATGCTAACTATAAGAAGAATTACAAGAATCTCCTTATGCGGGATCCTTTATCTGGATTCTAGTATGCCAAAGTTTCCTATTACGGGTCATGTCTTCGATAATTTTCAACATTATCATATCATTCTTAATCACCTCTTCCAATGCTTCTTAGGCTTCCCCATTTTCTTTTTACAGTCTTTGAATACGATCTTCTCACATATTTTTATTGGAGCTTCTGGTGTTTTCTCTTAATATGTCCAAACTACCTAAGCCTTGTCTCTTTTAATTTGTCAACAATATTAGCTACTTTTAATATGACCCTTACTATTACACTCCTGATCTTATCTCTTCTAGTAAGGTTGTATATCTATCGTTCCTCATCTTTGTCATCATTAGCTTATGGTTATGTATTTGTTTGATGGGACAATATTCTGCTCCATAAAGCATGGTTGGCCTAATCGCTAAACTATAGAATTTACCTTTAATCTTAAATGATATCTCTTTGTCATATAGAACTCCTGATGTAGTTATCCATTTAAGCCACTCAAATTTGATCCGGTGAACTATGTTTTCATTAATCTCTCTGTTGCTGTGGATGATAGAGCCCAAATATTTAAAACACTGCTTTTGTAGTGAACCA
The DNA here is from genome assembly GCA_025504915.1 of Erythroxylum reticulatum. Taxonomy (NCBI): domain Eukaryota; kingdom Viridiplantae; phylum Streptophyta; class Magnoliopsida; order Malpighiales; family Erythroxylaceae; genus Erythroxylum; species Erythroxylum reticulatum. The sequence goes on along the minus strand of JANSVA010428341.1, from coordinate 18,299 downwards.
ATCTTTACCTTCATATCGATAACCACTCTATGTCTTGAAAAGTTATACTCCACATACTTACTCTTAGTCCTACTCAATCTAAATACTTTCGAATCTAAAGTATCTCTCTAAATTTCAAGTTTGACATTAACCCCCTTTTTTTGTCTAATCCATTAAAACAATGTCATCAATAAACAACATATACTAAGGCATATCCCCATGGATATTCTTGATGAGGTCATTAATTACTACTATAAACAGAAAGGGACTCAAAGAGGAGCCTTAGTGTAGCCCAATATCTATAGATAAATGCTCTGTATCCCCTCTTATTATTCTTACTTTAGCTTTTATACCTTCATACATATCCCGAATAATTTGCATATAGGTCATAGGAACCCCTTTAACTTCTAAACACCTTCATATGATTTCCTTTGGTACCCTACCATACACCTTCTCTAAATCTATAAAAACCATATGTAAATTACTAATAGGTGTAGATTGCATTGTATTTTTATATGTAATTTGATATGTGTTTAGTAGTTAAGTTGATTGTTTAGTATATGTTTAACTTAAGATTTGTGTTAGTTCATAAACATTTATGTTTTAAGTGTTCTTTGGGTGAGAACATGTTTTTGAACTTCGATTATATATGAGGTGTTGTGATGAGCTTGTTAGTTTTTCAAGGCATTCGGAAGAGTTTTGGAGGAGAATCAGACTAAACACATGGCCACAATCGTGGGGGACTTACCACGATTGTGACAGAAGGACGAACATTGGGCCAGGATCATGGAAAATACGCCACGATCTTGACAGAAGCTCAAGCATAGAGCCACAATCGTGGGGAATTTACCATGATCATGATAGAGAGTAGGTAACCTAGCCACGATTGTGCACTAGGGGCTACAATTGTGGCCCACGTGCAGACAACCACAGAGTCACTTTCGGAATTAAGTTTTCGAGGGATGTTTTAGACATTTCAGACCTCAAAAAGACACTAGGGTTGCCTTAATTAGAAAAGATTATAAAAGGATAATGATGGAACCCTAGAGAAGGGTTTACATTTTCTGCCTACATTTGCAAACCAAAAAAGAGAGCGAAAGAAAAGAGAGAGAGAGAAGAAGAAGAGGGTTCTGACATCGAAGCTTCCCAGAATAGGTGATCTCTCAATGTTGCTGCTCTCCCGAATCATCCAACCTGAGTTTCATTTCCTCTCCATTTACCTTTTTATTAGTTTAATGTGTAAGATTGAGATGGGTTGTATGGATAAAGATTTTGAGTTGGTCATGATGTTCTAACTTTTCCTTTAGGATTTTGCTTATCTTTAATGTTAATCTAGTTGATTTATGTTTACTTAAGTTAGTTATTGTGATTGATTGATGTATTGCATAATTCGGTAATAAACTAAGAGAGTAAATTGGATAAAAATGATTAGATTGGACTAACGACAGTTAGCCAATCTAATTAACCATTTAATTAATCTATTCATTAATTTCATGGAGAGAGATCTTGCACGACACCCGATTGTTTATTAGTGAGCTTTAGAACTAATTAGAATTGTGAGTAATTTGTGAATTGAGAGATTGCAAATCCGTAATCCGATTAGGGTTTACAATTTAGGGACTAATTATAACTCGAGAGAGAGTAATCAACCCTACGATTGTCTAGAACCAACACCTATAAGCATATGAAAGGCTAGATTAGCGTTAATGATAGGTAAAATCTGCTCTTCCATAACTTGATTACTTCTCTCTTCTGATTTCCACTATTGCATTATTTGATTTGGTTTACTTTTCAGTCATTACTCAAATTTGAGTTTTAAACAAAGCATCTGAATTAAGTGGTGTCTAAGCACAATCTCTGTGGGACGATATCTGCTTTTTACTATAAGTAGCGACCCGTATACTTGCGATTTTTATCATAAAACAAGTAATTAGTTTTGCAAATCAGTAGTTACACTATCTTTCCTTATATACTCCGTTAACCTCCTCAGGAGATGCAAAGTTTCTTTCATAAACTTCCTTGGCATAAAGCCAAATTGGTTTTCCAAGATAGAAGCATCCTTCCTCATTCTCTTCTGAATCACCTTCTCCCATAAATTCATAGTATGACTAAGTAATTTGATGACTCTATAGTTGTTACAACTCTGGATTTCCCCTTTGTTCTTATACAAAGGAATGACCATACTAAACCTCCACTCGTATGACATTTTGGACGACTAAAGGATCACATTAAAATGCTTAGCTAACTAATTAATTCCCTCTTCACTTAGGCTTTTGAGAAATATGACTGACATGCATGTTAATACCCTCTTCACCTAGGCTTTTGAGAAATGTGACTGACATGTATATTGGAGTAATAAATAAAAATTTCAAAATCAACATGCATGTTAGTCATAACCCAACAAATAGTTTGTACATGTTCAATAAATCATCTTATATATGAATAAGTAACTCTGATAGCACTGTTAGGGAGCCATTGGTCTATGTATCTTGTGCATGGATATATAGTGGAAGCATTGGAATCAAAATTCAAACACCACGATATCCCCAAAAGATCTATAATCTATATGCATGTATAAAAAAAAATGTTAGAACATGAAGTTACAACATATATATCTTACAAATGCTCCTCCTTTCTTGAATCTTATACTTGTTTAGTTGTAGCAAACACCAAACACCTTCAACAACTAGTGAAGAACACAGAAAGATGAAGAAAAATTAGTGTGTAAGGGTGGTTAAAGCACCAAACAAGATGAATTCAAGTAGATGCTTAATTGAGAGTTTGAACATAAACAAGTTACATGTTACATGCAATTAACCTCATGCAACAATTGCATAAAATTGCATGAACAAACCTCAACATCACTTCTCTTAACTTCCAGAACTCTTTTGGGCCCTTAGCCTCTTAATTGAGTGTGTTTTTGCTTATTTTTTTGTGTACATAAGTGAAGAACTTACTTATGTACTACCTGTCATAAAAGTGGGTCATGATCGTGACCTATAAGCCACGATCATGACTTGTTTAAAGTGACAGCCATGTACACTTTGTGTTTCATTTGATCTTTTACACGTGTGACCCTTAGGTTCCTGATTATTTTAGGCACTTGAATTAACTCTTAATCTAAGCATATCATGAATAGTTTCATTCCACTTGAATTAACTCTTAATCTAAGTAAATCATGAAGGGTTTTATGATGCCAATTTACCAGAATGTAAGTGAATTAACACACGAACTCATCGATAGTTAATTATCTAACTTACGAACCTTTCCATAGATAATTACCATGCAATTCATCCTTTCACCATCATATACCCTACTTAGTTCGGAGTATGGGCTATGTGTCAACTCCCACTAGATTGACTATGTCACATCTAGTCCAAGTGATGTTAGTTTTTGTCTTGGGGATCTCATCACTCTATGTGTCATTGGAGACTCTCTTTAAGACAAATAACTGCTCTGGCCAGAAACTCCTGAGTAATGACATCGACAAGAGGCTGTGGGTATCATCTCCTTCTATTAGAAGTGGTGAATCCTTTATTGGCTTCCTAATTACCTTCAAATATCAATAGCTATACCCAATCACCACCTTGTGAGCAACCTCGTCTTGAGGCAACAATGAATGGTTTTAAAGCACATGATCAGTATCTAAGATATCCTTGAGCACCTCAAGTATAAGGAAATTTGCATCATTGCTATGATGAGATTAACACTGAAATTTGATAGATCATCCATATGATAATCTCATAATGGGTCACCCGATGCACTTACTACTCTTAGTAAGCATCCACATGCTAACTCTAAACATCTCACGCTTACAGTTTATAAGATCCACTGCTTAATAAAATCAAGAAGTATAACATGTACTAGTTTATCTGGATTAACAATGTCCTATCTCATTAATCCTATGACTAAGGATAATTTAGATACTAACATAATTGCACATGATAGGAATCTTATTATCATGATCTCATCATGATTTCTTTCATGTTATGTTTTGTATCATGGACTTCATTAATTCGATTTACATTAATTCGATTTAAGATCAACATCAATTTATTAATATATGAACATCAAATTAATGAAAATTATCTTTCGCTTTAGTAATCAAATTAAACTTTATACAAAAGTACTAAAGGTGATTGCCTTTAGAGCACTACTCTAACAATCTCCCACTTGTCCTAAAGTCAATCGCCTTTGTATCTAACAACATAGGTGAGTACACTATAATCAAATCTCATTTGAGGAAGTGGCTTAGTCAAACGATTAGCGATGTTCTGATAACTCTTTCTATCTTCACATCACCTCTATTAATGATATCCCCGTTCAGGTGATATATCCTGAGTATGTGCTTAGACCTCTGATGAGACCTTGGTTCTTTGGCTTGAGTAATAGTTCCATTATTGTCACAATACAATAGTATCGGGTTTATAATGCTTAGAACCACTCCAAGCTCCATAACAAACTTCTTAATCCAATCAACTTCTTTTGTCGCTTCTGTAGCTGCAATGTACTTTGACTCAATCATTGAATCTGCAGTCATCTCTTGTTTGGAATTCTTCCAACTGAATGCTCCATCATTCAATGTGAAAATGTAACCTAACTAGGATTTGGAGTCATCTTGGTTAGATTGAAAACTGCCATTCGTATGCCCACTCACTACGAGATCTCTGTCTCCATATACTAAGAATATATCCTTAGTCCTTCTCAAGTACTTTAGGATATTTTTGACAGCTATCCACTGAAACTTACTAGGATCTAGTTGATATTTGCTCGTAACACTTAGAGCATACCATATATCGAGTCTTGTACATAACATAACATGTATGATTGATCTTATTGCCGAAGCATATGGGATCAAACTCATTAAAGTCCTCTCATCTTGCGTCTTGGGACACATAGATTTCGGGAGTTTTATCCCATGAGTTATGGGAAGAAACCCTCTCTTGGACTACTCCATGCTAAACCTGTTTAGCACTTTATGTATATATGAAGATTGTGAAAGACCTAGCAGCCTCCTTGATCTATGTCTATAGATCTTTATTCCTAATATATAAGTTACTTCTTTAAGGTCTTTATGGAGAAATTCTAGGACAACCAAATTTTGACTGATTGCAAACTTGAGACATCATTTCCTATTAATAATATGTCATCCACATATAACACAAGGAATATGATAGCACTCCCACTAACCTTTTTGGACACACAAGGTTGATCCAAATTTTGTGAGAAACCAAACTCTTAAATTGTTGCATCAAATCGAATGTTCCAACAGATGCTTACTTTAATCCATAAAAGGATTTTTAAAGCTTGCATACCTTTTCACCATCTTTGGATATGAAGCCCTCAAGTTGTATCATATACACATCTTCGGCTAGGTTTCTATTTAGGGAAGTTGTCTTCACTTCCATTTTGCTTATCTCATAATCATAATGAATAGCAATGACTAAGAGTATTATAATGGATATAAGCATGGATACAGGGCTAAATGTCTCGTCATAGTCAACTCCTTGTCTTTGACGATAACCTTTAGCGACTAGCAGGTAATCACATTACCATCCATGTCGATTTTCTTCTTGAAAATTCACTTACACCCTATGTTTAGGCCTTCAGGCGGGTCAACCAAAGTCCAGACTTAGTTTTCAAACATGGAATCCATTTTGGACATCATGGCTTGAAGCCATTTTTCAGATTCTGAACTCTTTAGAGCATCTTCATAGGTTGTAGGCTCATCGTCCTTTATGAGCAATACATCATTTTGTTCACTTATGAGAAATCCATATCTATCTGGAACATTACGTATCCTACTTGACTTATGAACATTTTATGTGTCAGAAGGTTCAACTGTTGTCTCATCTCTATGAACAACAATCTCAAGTTTAGGCAGTTGATCTGCATCTATTTGAGCATCATAAACTTTAATAAGTTCAACTTTGCTCCCACAATCTTCTCTTAGAAGAAACTCTTTCTTTAAAAAGAAAGTATTCTTTGAGACAAATACCTTTTACTCTAAAGCATTGTAGAATTGATATCCAATTGTTTCCTTAGGATATCCTACAAACAGACATTTATTAGATTTTGTTTGATTGAATTCGCTTCATGTAAGCTGGACAACCCCAAACTTTCATATGAGAAATTTATGGTTTTTTGTTAGTCCATATCTTATGTGGAGTAACATCAACTGCTTTTGAATGGACTTTATTTATCACATAAACAACAGTCTCTAGTGCAAATCTCCAAAAGAATTTCGATAGATCTGCTAAGTCCAACATTGATTTTACTATGTCCAATAAGGTTCGGTTTCTCCTTTCAACCACACCATTATGTTGCGGTGTGTAAGGTGGAGTCCACTGGGATACAATCTCGTTATCCCTAAGATAACTTAGAAACTCCTCATTCACGTATTCACTACTTCGATCTGATTGAAATGTCTTGACACTTTTACCGACTTGTTTCTTTACTTTATGTCTGAATTGTTTGAACATTTCAAATGATTCAAACTTATGTCTCATTATATACACATACCCATATCGTGAATAATCATCAATAAAGGTAATGAAGTACATAAAACTACCTCTGGCATGAATGGACATTAGACCACATACATTAGAATGTATTAGGTCTAATAACTCATTCGCACGTTCACCCTTTCCTTTAAAACGTAATTTAGTCATCTTCCCTAATAAGCTAGATTCACATGTGCCATATGATTCATAATCAAATGACCCTAAGCTACCACTCATATATAGCTTAGACATGCGTCTGTCACTTATATGGCCAAGTCGATTATGCTATAAGTAAGATGATTTTAAGTTATCTCGTTTTTGTCTTTTATTGTCATTGATATTTAAAATTGGATTGTACATAACTAATATGTAAATACTATTGCACAACGTAGCAATACCATACAACATATCATTTAACATAACTGAATAACCATTGCTTGAAAAAGATAAATGAAATCTCATTTTATTAAGACATGAAACAGATACAATGTTCTTTGTCACAACAGGTATATAATAACAATTATCCAAAATTAACTCTAGCCTACAAGAAGATACAAAACATAAATTCCTACGGCTAATGCAGCATCACTTGCTCCATTTCCCATATATAGGTCCATCTCTCCCTTCTTGAACGGTATACTATCCCTGAGGCCTTGCGTATCAACACATATGTATGAGCCACATTCGGTATCTAATAGCCAAATATTATGATAAAAAATAGTACTAACCTCAATGTCAAATAATATACCTAAAGTAGACAGTGGAGCATCTAATTCCTTCTTTTACTTCAGAGACTCCAGATAGGTTCTACAGCCTCTCCCATTGCCCTTCCTTGTTGCAATGGAAGCATATTCCCTTTGGTGTATTCTCCTTTACCTTCTTCTTAGCTACACCTCCCACTGACTTCTTGGAATTCTTCTTCTTCTTTTGGTTCCTCTTGCGAGAACCAGAAGTAGAGTCAACCAACATCATAGCCTTACTGTCCTTCTTGACAGTTTGCTTAGCTGTTTTGAGTGGATTAATCAACTCAGGTATTGAGGTAGAAATTTGGTTCATCCAATAGTTAAATACAAACTATGAATAACTATTAGTCAAACTAGTCAAAATTAAGTCTTTCATAATGGATTATGAATTAAGTCTAGACTTAATTCATAATCCATTATGAAACCCAAACCGGTTTACCTCTCAATGTATCTATACTGCACTGAAGATGATCACTTAACTATCTTAGAACGGAAGAGCAACCTCGAGTTCTCAAACCTTTTAAACCGAGCTTACTCATCAAATAGTTCCCTTAGATGGTAGACTGGTATGATCATCTGTAGCCTTATGCTGCTTTTGAAATTCTAGTGACATAGAGGCCAGTGTAATATAGCTAGCCAGCTCACTATCATCTTGTAGCTTCTTAAAGATTTCTAATCCTCATTAGAGGCATATGTAGTAGGGAGATCGAGAAGTGGCTCATCTAGGACATATCCTAGTTTCTCATATTTGAGAAAAATTCTCAAATTTCATAGCCAATCTAAGAAGTTTGGTCCTATGAGATTGTTAGAGTCTAGTATAGAGCATAAGTTCTCACTTGACGAAGACATTGTGGCGATTCAATAACCTAGAAGAATGAGAGAGAGCATTAGAATGTACATAAATGCATATCAATAAAGACTTTAATCACATGCATTATGGTTCCCAATATTTTATCTGAATCTATAGCCCTCACTACAAATATAAGAAAACTTACAATTTTCCTATTAGGTTAGTATCCGACATCACTAAGAATGACCTTGAGTTTGCCTAACAAGCCACCTTAAGTCAATTAGTAGGTATCATTCATACCAATTGCATTCAGTTATGAAACTATCGACTTATGCTATCAATTGTTGATTTAGCACACTCATTGAGTTATCAACTCTTGATACGTATACATCCCATGTATACTACCCAACTTAGCCTCTATCCACATTGACCTTAGGTTTGCCCAACATATTAAAGCTTCCAGTTATGACCAACCTATTAATTTGAAAATCTAATTTTAATGGTTTGAACATATTTATGTAGAGTGGACTTGGGTTTTCCCAACAACCTAACACCAAAAGAACTCTGGTTCTTGCCTTATTAATGGAAGGCGTAAGTGCTAATATTTTGGTTAAGAGATTGTTCTTAGGTCTCATTAATACTTGGATGGACTTATATATATCTCACATATATATTCAGATAGTTACTATAACTGTATGGCATGATTATGGATGCTTCAATTAAATTGAGACTATGTCCAGAACCACCCTATCATGCCAATTTAACCAACCCTTAAAATGCATCTAATGCTTGTAACACCCAAAGGAGGTTTAATTTTGGTTGTAACTTGACTATGCATTAAAAGTTTATGATTCAATTCAACTAAATCGAATGCTAGTGTTAGTTTCGTTTAATTCAAATTATGAATGTGATTCAATTAGGAACCCTAAAATTCAATTATTTTGATGTTCAAATTAAACACTTTAGTTTTGGTACACATGCCTTTTCTAATCAAACTAGAAATGAAATGCTTTACTTTCATTAATCCTAAATTAATCCTTAGGGTTTCTAAAATTTCTAAACATCAATTAGTGATCTAAAACATCCCTAGGTCATCTTAAATTTATCAAGACAGTTTTGGCATAAGTTAAAAAAAATTTTGACGGCAAAAATTATCAAGATGAATTAAGTTAACCTACTAGACTCTAAAGATACCGATTCATTGTCTAGAAATTTTCCCGAACCCTATTTTCAAACATGTACACTTAGCATGATATTAGCATCAAAACAATACATTTTTTATCTCATAAAATTTTTTCAAGGTCTTATAACTAAAACACATACACATAAGTCATCAAACAAGTTAGCCCCAACAGCTTTCATAAAGCTAACCAGTGTTGACTTTGACTTGATCTATTAATTGAATCAAGTTCAATTAATTCTGAAAAAAATTCCAGAATATTATACACATTCTATATTTGCCTAATAAAAAATTTCCAGAAACTAATTCCTAGGAATTCTTTCTGAACTAAGGGGAATTAACCAACACATCATATGTTCACTAACACTTGTCATACACCACCAGTATGCATGTAAAATCGAGAATAAATAATCAATCATTTCAAAAACAATTGTCATGCATCGCATACATGTGGCAACATTATACATGCATGTTCATGAAGAAAATTCATAAAAAAATTTTATAAAAATATTATGGAATTTACAAGCATGCATGTTCATTAGATTTTCATAATTTCCCAGAACTTCATTCATGCATCAAGCTGAAATTAATATCATAGTAAAATAGCAATTGACATTAAATTGCAATTTCCTTTAACAAAAATATAATAAAACATCTTATAAACATTTATATGAAATAAAATCAGAAAAATCATTTTTATACAATTTATACGAAATTTTCAAAATCAACATGCGTGTTAGTCACAACCCAGCAACATACACAAAGAAATAACTCTAATACCACTGATGGGGAGCTATGGGTCCATGCATCTCATGCATAGCTATGTATCGGAAGCATTGGAATCAAAATTCCAACACCACAACATCCCTAAAAGATCCATAATCCATATGCATGTATAAACAGAATGTTAGAACATCAAATTACAACATATATACCTTGCAAATGCTCCTCCTTTATTAAATCTTCTACTTGTTTGGGTTGTAGCAAACACCAAACACCTTCAACAGCTAGTGAAGAACATACAAAGATGAAGAAACATCAGTGTGTAAGGGTGGATAGAGCACCAAACAAGATGAATTCAAGTAGATGCTTAATTGAGAGTTAGATTATAAAGAAGTTACATACAATTAAACTCATAGAACAATTGCATAAAATTGCATGAACAAACCTTAAGATCACTCCTCTCATCCTCCATAACTCTTCTGGACCCTTTGCCTCTCAATTAAGTGTGTTTTTGCTTAATTTTGTGTGTAGGTAAATGAAGAACTCACGTATGTACTACTTGTCATAAAGTGGTCACGATTGTGACTTATAAGTCTATAAGTAACAACCGTGAGTTGCTTCAAAATGACAGCCATGGACACTTTGTATTTCATCCGATTTTTTATGCGTGTTACCCTTAGGTTCCTAGTTATTTTGGGAACTTAAATTAACTCTTAATCCGAGCATATAATGAATGGTTTCATGCCACTTGAATTAACTCTTAATCGAAGCAAATCATGAAGGGTTTTATGATGCTAATTTACCAGAACATAAGTAAATTAACACACGAACTCTTTAATAGTTAATTGTCCAAATTACGAACCTTTCCATAGACAATTATCGTGCAAGTCGTCCCTTAACCATCCTGTACCCTACTTGGTTCGGAGAGTGGGCTATGTGCCAACTCCTACTAGACTAACTATGTCACATCTAGTCCAAGCGATGTTAGTTCTTATCTTGGGGATCTTATTACTCTATATGTCATTGAAGATTCTCTTCATGACACGTAACTGTTATGGCTACCTTCGAATACCAATAACTGTGTCAAATCACCACTCTTTGAGTGATCTCATCTTGAGGTAACAAGGAATGGTGTAAAAGCACAAGATCATTATCTAAGATATCCTTGAGTACCTCAAGTCTAAGGATATTTGCACCATTTTTATGATGAGATTAATCACTGACATTTGATAGATAATGCATATGATAATCTCATAGTGGGTTACCCGATGTACATACTACTCTTAGTAAACACCCACAAGTTAACTCTAAACATCTCCTGCTTATAGTTTATGAGATCTACTGCTTGATCAAATCAAGGAGTATAACATATGCTAGTCTATCTGAATTAATAATGTCCTTTCTCATTAATCCTATTAATAGGGATAATTTAGATACTAACATAATTGCACATAATAAGAATCTTATTATCATGATCTCATCATGATTTTCTTCATGCTATGTTTTATATCATGGACTTCATTAATTCAATTTAAGATCGACACCAATTCATAAATAAATGAAAATCAAATTAATGAAAATTTCCTTTCACTTTATTAATCAAAATAAAGTTTGTATAAAAGTGTTAAAGGTGATTGCCTTTAGAGCACTACTTTAACATATCCAACCCTACTTAAGGTGCATAAGCACACACTACATTTATAACATCACCCTCCATCATAATTTTTAAGGATATAATCCTATCACTAGTCCTTTTTACCCCTACAATATGTTGTATGATTTCCTTGGCAACTAAGATGCCTACCCCATTTTGTTTTCTCAGACCCCTTTAATACTAAAGTGTAAACCCAAAAATATCTTTTGCTTTAGCCCCTGTCCATTATGTCTCCTGAATGAACTCTATATGAATCTTATATTTATCTAAATTCTCCACCAATTCTAAGGACTTCTTTGTAAGGGACCTAACGTTCCATGAACTTATTTGTAATTTGTCAACATCTTTTCCTCATCTAAATTCAAAACTCGCTGAAGGACTAACCCGTGGTCTCTCATTGAAGCTCAAAGCCACTGCTTTTGTCTCAATGCCTAATACAAGATAATAATAATAATGCTACTACTACTACTACTAATAATAAAGTTTAGAATAAAAGATAATAAATAATAACAATAAGAATAAATAAATAATAAAAGAGTATAAGTTTAAGCAAAGAAATAAATCAATAAAAAAGGTGGTTGTTGTAATTCCAAGACATCAATTTTTTAGCATAGACAATAATTCATAATTAAACAAGTTAATAACAAACAAAACCCGAATCTTCAACTCAAATATCTTAGCAACCCAACAACAAACACCTAAAAAAAAATCTTGAAGAAACACCACTTGATCTCACTATCTGCAATGAGAAAGCCTCTCTAACAAGTGCATGAAAAGTAAAAGGAAACTAATAAAAGTTATTTATCAAAATATTTAAGATGGACAAGCTTTAGGAATTACAAATAGAAAGCATCTGAGAGTGAATAACATGTAGTGTGGATAAAGAACCCAATCATCACAGCACAGGTGAGAGAAATACAAACTAATCCAAGTCAAACAGTGAGAGAACTCGCCAAAACTGTAGGAAGTAGTTGAAAATCAAATAAAAGCTTGGATCTGCAAGCTATAGAGACAATGCTAGCTACAAAGAAGAGAAAATCACAAGGACAATAAGGTGAGAAGCTAGGTTAGACGATGAGAGAACTCACAAGAACTATAGGAAGTTACTTCAGGAGGAGAAGCTAGACGACGATGATGGTGGAGGCATATGTAGTTTAATAGCACAAACAAATATAGAAGACACAATAATAAAAAGGACCAGAAAAAAAATATTTAGAATACAAAAGACAACTCCCACACAAGAAATTGATACAAGACCCATGAGTAAGAATCACAACTCATAATGATCTCACCAGAGAGTGTGTGTTTATATGTTAGACATGCAATTTGTAATTTGTAATGCAAGCCTAAGTTACAGAATAAAGGTAACTCTCTCTCTCTCTGTCTCTCTCTCTCTGAATTTTATTTTCCAAACCACATGCCACTCAATTGATAAATCGAACTTAGATGTTGATGAAGAATATCAAACATCACGGTAATCACTAAATTTCATTAAAATTTAATGATCTAATACATCTTAATAGTTTGAAAATATAATAATGTCATCAATATAGGCTAATGTAAATTCTTTTAATCCTTCTAAATTGTTATCCATATATCTTTGATAAATAAAAGGGGCTTGTTTTAATCCAAAATGTAATACATTTCATTGGTAATGTTTTTGTGGTGGACAGTTAAAGGTTGTTAATGATTTTGTATTGTCTTGTAATCTTAATTTCTCTACTAACCCACTTTGAAAAAAGAGGTAAGTAGTGAGTGCATTAGCTGCTGGAAATATAATTACTTTTGGTGCATATCGTCCATGGTTTTGGGGATAATATTAGAATTTTTCTGGTCTTTTTTCCAATCATTGAGTGCTTGAAAGTAGTCATAAAAGATTAATTGCAATGTCTAGTCTTTCTTGAATAGGAATTAAACCACTATTATTCATATAAAATTGTAGATAGATATATCTTCTTTAATAATATTCTTTTGCTAATCTAGATTCATTGATTAAAGTTTAAGTTGTAAATATTTATAATAAGTTGTATGATATATAGGAATTTTGAGGATTATAGATTTTTGGTTTAAAGATTTTATTATTGGTGTTCATAAAGTTATATAATGTAAATATTGACAAAAAGGGTTATAAATTTAAGAAAATTATTTCCTAAAATTAATGGTAATACTGATTCTTGTTGATAAATGGAAGGTATAATAAAAGTATACTTTTCAATGATGATATTATTATAATAGCTTAGATACCAAAAAGATTGAATACTTCCATCTGCAATTCTTATTTGTAGAGGTTTGTTTAATTTTTTCAATTGTTTAAATTATTATATTTTCAAATAAAGACAAGGAAGATCATTTAAAAAAAAGTAAAAAATTTTCTCACTAGATGTCAACAGAAAGGACTAATTTTAAGTAAAAAGAAAATTAAACTAGCACAACAAAGTATTGAATATTTAGGTATAAAATTTCATAACAAATTCTTAAAATTACAACCTAACATCCTTAAAAAATTACTACAGTTTCCTGACACATTAAAAAACATAACTGAAGTTCAAAAATTTCTTGGCTTAGTAAACTATATATCTGATCAAGGATTTCTTAAAAATCTAGCTAAAGAAAGAAAAAGGTCAAAGCTTAAATGTTGTACAAAAAATTATTGGACATGGACTGAAGAAGATACAACAACGATATCTATATTAAAAACTCTCTGCAACAATCTATCAGCATTATATAATTATAATGCTAAGGATACATTAATAGTACAAATTGATACAAGTATGGATACATAAGCTGGATGTCTTCTGGCACAACCACCAAAGTCAAAGAATTATTTTTTATGTAAATATATCAATGAGACTTTTAATCCCATTGAAAGGAAATATCCTATTTATGAAAAGGAAACACTTTCATTATTAAAATATAATAATGTCATCAATATAGGATAATGTAAATTCTTCTAATCCTTCTAAATTTTTATCCATAAATATTTGATAAATACCAGGGGCTTGTTTTAATCCAAAAGATAATACATTCCATTAGTAATGTTTTTGTGGTGGACAAGTAAAGACTGTTAATGATTTTGTATTGTCATGTAATCTTAATTGCCAATAACCTTATGTCCTTTTAATTTCCTAATAATATATTCTTTTCTAGGTAATTTATATGCGCCACCTATTGTAGCTTTATTTAATTCTTCATAGTTAATTACCATTCTTCTCTTGCCACATTTTTGTTAGGAAAGATTATTTACATAGAAGGTTGAGGCGAAATGTTTACTTGTGCTTGTTGCTATTAATTGTTTTTGTAATAATTTTAAACATTCAGTAATAAATTCTTGTACATCTTGTTGTGTATATGGAATATTATTTTTAATATTAATTTCTTGTGTAGGATTTTTTAGTTTTATTTCAATTAATTGGTTATTAGTATTCCTTTTATGATCTAGTAGATTTTTGCTACAAACTTAATCGATTAAGGTTTCTATTTCAATTTGCAAAGTAAGATTATTAAGAAGATAAAATTGTAGTTGATTTAATTTTTCCATTATAAGTTTTAAATTTTTATAATAAGTTGTATGGTACATAGGAATTTTGAGGATTATAGATTTTTGGTTTAAAGATTGTATTATTGGTGTTCGTAAAGTTATATAATGTAAATATTGACAAAAAGGATTATATAATTTAAGAAAATTATTTTCTAAAATCAATGGTAATCCTGATTCTTGTTGATAAATTAAAGGTATAATAAAAGTATAATTTTCAATAATGATATTATTGTAATAGCTTACATACCAAATAGATTGAATACTTCCATCTGCTATTCTTATTTGTAGAGGTTTGTTTAATTTTTTTCCAATTATTTAATACTATTTTAGATGCTATACAGATAATAACACCTGTAGCTATATAAACATTAAGTTTTTTATTCTGAATAATCACTTGAATGAATGTTGTATTCAGATTCAGTTATTGATTGTGAAGTTTAGAATTTATAATGATATAATGAGGAAATTGTTGAATCTATTTCATATTCTGACTCAATAGGTTCTAAATTATATTTAAATGTTGAATTTAAAATATTAATTTTTTTCTTTTTGGGTAGTTGTTTGCATAATGACCTTCTTCTTTACATAACCAAATTTATATGGTTTTTTTTTATTTTGAGGACAATATTTTTTCTTTGGTTTGTATTGTCTATAAGCCTTGTGTCTGAATTTTTTATAAGGTTTAAATGAGAATTTCTTATATTTGTTTGTGAGATATTTTTTCCATTATATTTTTTGTATTTATGTTTTTGTTGTTTTTGATAGGTAAAAGAGTTGCATCCATATTGTTGAGGTACTTTTGAATATTTAGAATAATATAGTTGAATATCTTTATGTCTTAGTATTTTATGCAATTTTGCTTCTAAGCATTTTTGTGATAATACATCTTTTACTATTGAACTAGCGCCACCTAGATTAAGCTACTAGATTGTCATGTTGTTTAATTAAGAATAATTCAAATAAGGTAATTTTTGGATAAATATTTGCATATACATTTCTTATTCTATACGAGTTAATTTATAATAATATTTTTTAAATTCACAAATGTATTATTCTAAATAACAAATGTCACATATTCGTATCTTATTTAGATGTCATAGGGCATTTTTTCTTTCTTCATCTTCAATTTCCTATTTATATGAGGTTATTATCTTTTTCAATGAATTCTTTATAAATTTCATTAGTAACTATATGAAAAGCCTTTATTGGTTCAATAGCATTAAGAAACTCAATGGTATTTTTTATTCGTACTTCATTATTTAATAAAAAGCTTAATACTATACCAGTAGTTTTATAAGCAATAAAATTTCATAAAGTACTTATTTGTTAATCCTTCAAAAGGTTTTCTAATTGAATAACTAATGCTAGTCTATTAGACCATTCAAGTAATAATTTTATGGAGATAAGACACAATTTAAATTGAGGATTCCATCTGGTCCTAATGTTATATGTTTTGGTGTGTATTATGTAGGAAAGTTTCGTATCTTATTATTTCTCCTGTAATATCCAAAACGATTTAATTCTTTTTGATCTATAGGTTTATAATTCCAGTTATACTTGGATTGATTTTCTCTTTTTCTTTTTTCTCCACTTTGACTGGTTTTAGGTTGTTCTTCTGATTTTGGTTGTTCCATATATACTTCTTCATCAAATTCATAATCATACATTACTTCATCTTGATCAGTAATAGGTTTTATAAGTTCATATATTAAAGAGTTGTTCTCTTTATCCAATGTTAGTTTATTTACTAATTGAGTAATTTCTTCCAATTGATTTTTTATAATTTGTTCTATATTCTCCATGGTTTTACCAAAGTTATATTAGATGAGCTAGATGGCTCTCATACCATTTTTGGCTCCAATCTTTTTATTATTAACTTTTCTATTTTTTTAGTTTTTCGTTTATTAGATATACTATTGTAAACAATTTCTCATAGCATTTAATTAAAGATTCTAGTGTTTTATGAATTTCATTAATTTCATTAAACTTTTGTGATTAAGAATTTTGATTTTATCTATTAATAATTGTGTTATAGTAATTAATTCTTTTAATTGAATTTCAGTATTGGTTTGTTTATCTAATAATTAAGATAATTCTTTAGTAATACTCATAATGTATTTTTTAAGACGGCTTGATAATTCTTGAAGTTGATTTTTAATATTAGCTAATTCATTTCCTAATTGTTTTTGATTTGTTTCTTCTTTTTCATTAAATTCTTCTGTTTTATTTTATATACCAAGTTCAGTAAATCTAATAGATTTTTCTAATATAACAAATTGTGATCTTAGAGGAATTTTTTGTCTAATAGTTTTATTTTCAGATAAGGATAGCCGTGGAATGGTTTGTTCTAAAATTTGCATTTTAATAGGATAATTAATATCGGCTGATTCTTTTAAACTAGTTCTTAAATTTATTCCTACTTTGGCTACATCGTTAAATAATTGATCGATGTAAATTCGATATGTATTTTTAAATTCAATAGTATGATGAGAATTAGTTAAAACATAACTAATTTGATAAGTAATTGAAAAAGAATATTGACTTGTTTTCATTAAATTTTCTCGATAAAATTTATAGGCTATAGTAATTGTTTCATCCAAATTTTGTTATTGTAAAGGAATTCCTAATTTAAGGTGGGTGTTAAATTTGATTTTTCCGTATGCTAAATTTCCATTCATAATTCCAATTACTCGGTCTTTTAAATCAGTCATTCTTTCATCGATTATAACCATTCTAATACGTGGATCTATTCCTTCTTGAAAAGTGGATTTTAATAAGATTTGAATTATAGAAAGATGTATATATGCAATTTTATATCTCTTTTCTTTAGAGATATTTTGTAACTGTTTATAAATTTTGTTCTTGATCTCTCAAACTTATGCGAATATGTCCATTACATTGATATATTCTAATAGGTGCTTCATGTATAATTTTTCCATTTTAAATAATATTTTGTTTATTAATTAAATTTTTAAATGGATGGTGTGTAATACCTTGTCCATCTTTTAGATTTAATTGTGTTTTTGCTATTTGTTTTTTGTTAGGATAATAGTGTATTAAATATGGAAAACACCAGTAGATTCAGTTAATTCTAAAGTATTGAAATCTAAGGTATTATTATTATTATTATTATTATTATTGTTGTTGTTGTTGTTGTTGTTGTTGTTGTTGTTGTTGTTGTTGTTGTTG
>JANSVA010428332.1:0-19495 GCA_025504915.1 Erythroxylum reticulatum | reverse complement strand
TAAAAGTAATTGATTTATTTAATTTATAAGAACTTATTAATTAATAAAAATTAAACAATTAATTAATTAATCAATCATTTTTTAATAACAAGAGACATTAAAGTAGATTGAACTGAAAAATTAAAAACTTAATTGAAAAGTTGGATAGGTTAAAATTTTTGTAGTTAAACCTGTCGAACTGGTTAGATTTTTAATCATTGATTTTAAATTGATTAAACCAAGTTTTTTAAATTAAAAAAGAACCAAATTTCTAATTTAGGCTACCCTCGTGACCCAAAAAAATTATGAGTTGCCCAAATTACCCTGAGTTTTTAATTTATTTTTGTTTCATAAATAACTTTTTCTTTAATTTTTCATAAATTAATGATAATGAAGTACATTATGAAGACAATGATATTTTAAGTATTTTTTTCTTTTTATTAAAGGTCAAAATGTAATCCATACTTGAAATAATTTTATTTTTGAAATAGAGGACATAATGAAATAAAACAAAAAAGGGGCTTAATATATTTTAGTTAACTGTATTTTTGTATTAAAAATGTAACATATACAATTATAGTGATATCATCATATTTTATAGATGAAAAAGTCTTTTTGAATTTTAAATTCCTTTAACTGATGGTTAAAGGAAATAATAAGTTTGTTTTTAAAAATGAAGAATGCGTAATTTATTTAGCCATAAATTTATCTAAAAATATTGACTTTTGTTCCCTTACATTTGGCCCATGAGACCTTAGATTCTATGCCCGTTAACGTTTATAGGTCTTCTTGAAATTGAATGGATAAGAAAAGTAAGCTACTTACACAAAGCCCAAAACTCACTTTACAATACATTTATTATTTTACTACCTTATTTTCTATTTATTCTATATTCACATAGTAAATATTATATACAACTTCTATATAATAAATAATAAAACATATTTATACTCTTTTTAAAGGCTATATATGTGATTTTAAGATTTAATGTTCTAAATAATGTCACGTTGCATTACAAATATATGAAAACAATTGAATAACTATTACAAAAGATTTATTTAAGAATTTATGGATCTCGCGATTGATAAAATAAGTCAATAAATTATCAAATAATTATGAACATATTTTTTAATTTTAATTTTTCTATTTTTAGTTAATATTTTTCTTTCAAATAAAAATAAAATTCTGTTTATTTATACCAATGATAATTATATATTAAATAAAATTTAAAAATAAACTATTTTTAATTAATTAAATTTATTTTAGTCCCTTATATAATATTTACTAATTAATTATTAATAAATTTATGTTATTTTATTAAAATAAACAGTTTAAAATTAATATTTGTTTGAAAAGTTCATATTTACGGTATAATTCTATCAGTGATAGAGCATTTGATGAAGTAAAGTAACATAATCACTAATAAGATCTTGTTATGCTCAAGTGACCACCAGTTACCTAATGTTTATACTTCTTCGTTTTTCTTTCCTGATGTGATGAACAAGTGAAATAGATATTTTGGTTTGGTGTATCTTTTTTTTTTTTACTTTTAAATTATAGGTTTAATTATGTGTCTTGTGCATGTGTCTATTCCACATTAAACATAGCAAGAAAACCATCGTATACCTTTTTAATAATTAATCATAAAAATATTGTTATCTCAATTTACCCCATAAAATATGAAAAAATATTATGGAATCAAAATAAAATATAAATACATGTATTTTTATTATTTGAATATATTTAATATTTGACTACTAATAAATATCTTCTTATTGTAATATTATCCTTGATTATTTTAATCTCTTAATTTAAAATTAATTTTAGTGTAATTTTCTAAAATGATAATGTTATTTTTAATATAAGATATTTTGGCAAACATTCACTTAAAAAACAGTAACTAAATTTTTTCTTAAATTATAAATGACAACAACAAGGACGATAATGAGTCAACTCATGAGTTTAGATTTAGGTGTTTTCAACTAAACCTCAATTTAGACAGAACTCAATTTTAAAAAATATAATTATTTTTTACTTTTAATTTTAAAAAATTATTTTAAATAATCAGCCTATTGTCATCTCTAAATAATGACCCATCAAAATCTCGCTAAATGTGGGGTTTGAGTTTTTCTTAAATTATACTTTTTCCAATAATAAAATATAGTTATGTATGTGCTAAAAAATTCTTCTTATATAGTGTGCGTGACACTTATATTGGTTGACGATGGGAGTTTGCCAGCTATAATCACATGTTTCTCCAATATGGTCAAACCTTAATTATATCATTTACATTATGCATAACAAGTCAAATAGCTATTTCTTGTATGGAATGTGTCTACTCCACATTAAATATAATAAGAACATCGTACCTTAACATTTTAATGATTATTCTCAATATGAAAGAACATGAGAATCAGCCTCACATGGTACAAAATCTCTATCGAAATTGGCTCATTGTGTAATCTCAACGAGAAAAGTGGTGCAGCGGCGACGAAGAATTGTTTAATGAGAGATGGGAGTGTACTTTAGGAACAATTTCGGTTAATCAATTTTTACCTTATTTTATTAAATTTTATTGATATATTTATATAATTTTATATAAATATGTGGGTAAAATTAAGTAAAACATAATTAGAATACTCTACCGGAAACAAAGTACTTCAATCCGTGTTAAGGATTTCGCATAAAAGGACATATTTGTTTTAGCAAGAATTTGCAAATTATTTTAGTTGAGTTTATATTTTAATTTTGAATATTTAATTTGTTAAGTTATTTATCTTAAATACCTTATATAAGTCATTGTATATTCTCAAAATCGTATTAAATGATCATTAAAAAATATTATGATTTTTTTTATATTTTTAATAGTACAACTTATAGGGTTTTTGGTTTCGTATAATTCATTTACAAATTCAAGAAATTGTAAATTTTAAAATAAAAAATGAAAACAATGAAACTATTAAAAAAACACTAAAACAGATATTTAATGAAAAAATAATAGAGGAAGAAGGAGAAAATTAACCTATTATTTGAAACTAATATATTTTAAACAATATTTTAAGAAAAGATAGTTTTTAATAATAAATTAAAAATACTTAAAATTCTTAATAATTTTTAATGTTTTACTTAATTTTTAAAAAATATCCTCAATATTCTAGTATAGGTAAGTCTAGCAACTACTTACAACTAACCAATTAAATTTTTTTAGAATATTTAATAATTAACTAACCTACAAATCAAAAGATTCAAAATAATTTAATTTGATGATTAAAAAATTCAATTAACTGAACCGTAAAAAAATAGATTGTTTTATTTTTGGTTGAATTTTTAAAATTTTGACTCGATTTATTTTAACAATTCTTGTTATTAAAAACTGATTATTTTTTGTTAATTAATAAGTTCTTATAGATTAAAATAAATCAATTAAATTTTATTTAACAATTTTTTCATTAAATTTAAAATTCTTCTATAAGTGACGACAATATCTTTCAATCATATTTCAAATTTTATAAATTTATTTAATATTTAACCAATTTAAAAATAGTTTAATATTATTTTAATTTTTTAAATTTTAAATTTTTATCTTATTAATTTAATTTTCCATTCAATTTTTAAAGCATTGGTTTAATTATAACCAACCACTCGTGCGAACAAACATTTTTGCTCTACAAATCTTGTGTCGTTAAATGTGATTAGTGGGTAATTAACGAGGCGTAATCATTCACATGGGTCCATGTTCCAATGAAACAAGTTGTTTTGACCAAAAGACATCAATCAAATTATGGCTTTTTTTTTTTTGAGATAAGGAAAGGACCCAATTTCAACAAGATCTTGCACAATAAAAGATATCTTGACTTTCTTCAAATAGGATTCTATATTTAACTTAAATATTTATTTAATATGAATGGTATATAAACATAATATAATTATATGGATTTACCATATACGTATACAACCCAACAGGTCATACAAAGTAACGTGGCTTATAAAGATATTTAAGCAATGATTAAAAATTTTTAATTGATTCAGCTGATTCTGTAAAAATTTTGAACTATTTAATTTTTCGATTCAGTTTTTATTTTCTAATTTTTTAGATTGATTTATTTTAATAATTTTGTTGTTAAAAAACTAAACAATTTATTAATTATTAAATTATTATAAATTAAAATAAATCAATTAATTTTATTTAATAATCTTTTTAAAATTAAAATTTATTTTTTTATCAATAAGGACAATTTCTTTCAATCATATTTTAAACTATTTAATTTTATAATTTAAGTTTTTTAACCAATATTTCTACTTTTATTTCAATTTATAAGGTGAAACCATGACCCCTATCTTTTATGTGCACATAGTAGCTATGTTCTTGAATTCACTTAGCATCTTACAAATTATATTATTATGAATAAATTATTTAATAAATCAATAATTTATAATTAAATACTAAATTTAATTATTGAATCTTTAACAAAATATAACCCCACTTCTATTAGGTATTGTTATTGTTTTTGTTGTAGCTCTTGTCAAAATATGTAAGTTACTGTTTTAGAAAAATAAATGTCATATTCTATTATTGAGGATAATATATTCTTTCAACTTTATGCAATATTTTAAAATTTGAAAAAAAGTAGATTGATAAAATAAAAGAATTAATATTTAAAGGTCTAGTCGAAATTATGTTGCCATAAAATTAATTTGTAATAAAGATTAAATAAAGTTAAAATTTTGAAATAATATTAAAAAAGAGACTATTCTTATTTATCATGAATTTGAAATTTAATTAACAAAATATACTATTAAATAAAAATTAATGAGTTTACATAAGTTAGTTAATTAATAAACTGGTTGATTATTAATATAAAGGTTTATTAAAATTAATTAAATTAAAATTAGCAAATTAAGAATTTTTACAATAGACATATAAAACAAAAAAGAAGTATTTATGTTATTATTAGGACCACTCTTTAGTCTTTAATCATTAGTCTTTAGTCAGTCTTTTGGTTCCAACAATTTTGCTAATGTAATAAAACCTGACCCTCGTTTAGGCCAAACAGAACCATACCTTTATACTAAATTTAAAGCTTCATTGGTTACAGGTCAGTCAGTTTTGATTAAGATTATTATTACAAAGGCGTTTGGTTTGAGCACGAGATTAGTTATAGAGATGGATATAATAGTAGAAGAGGATGGAGATGGGTATAAAAATTAAACAAATAAAGTTTGGTTTGTAACTTGGGTTTCTGTATTAATACTAATAATGATTGGTTTGTTACATTAATTGAAATGAAAGATAATATAATACCATTTTTACCATCAATAAAAATGAAAGTAATTTGTCCTTCATATGTTTATTGGGGCTATCTTCATATGTTTGTAAAAAAAATTAAACAGCTTTGTTAAGAAATTTTGTCGCAATTTTCGAGCATTAGATGAGCTATATGATTATTTGTCAACAGAGCTGCATTATCTAGTTCATTTAACATCAAATTAAAATGAGGGATTTCAGAAAATATACCTGAAGGCGCAGAAGAAAATAAATTTTGTCGATGAGACACGTTACGGCAGGATGGAAGATCGCAAAGAATTGAGAGGCGATAAGGAAGTAAAGAGGATGGTAGGATAAAGGCTGGAAATAAAAGAGTAAAAAATAACATGATAAAAACTTAGATTGGAATGAAAACTCAATACCTACCCCTTTAGTGGGTTTAGTAGATTTTCAAATTTAATGGGATAAATCCATTCTCTTGAAATTGAAAATCCTAAAGCAAACACTGTTTTTTACAATTATTTCATTCCTTCGTTCTCAAACCCTCAAACCAAACACCCCCTACATGTTCAATCTTGCGACCATCCATTAATTATCTAAGATGTTGCAATAGAATTAAAATTTGAACTATTTAAACCCCGTGGCGCAAGTGAGTTGGTAAGGAACTCTTCTAGTTTAAGTGAGGTCGCGAGTTCGAATCCCCTCATGTATGCAGCCGTTTAAATATTGAGGCCAGAGCTTTGCCTTCCGCAAGGGACCTATCTAACTTGAGCAGGGATTAGTTTGCAAGCAGGGATTAGTCTGAATATAGATGACTTAAAGATGCTTTCTCGTAATTGAGACCCGTCTAAAACACCTCGTAGGTTAAAAAAAATTGAAGTGTCTAATATATTTTAATAATCTTAAAAGGAAGATTGTCCGGTCCTGAAATGATGGGGACACGTTCCGTTACTTCTCTTCCGTTTCCACCTTAACTTTACTAAACTATTTAATGTAATTTAACAAATACAAATTCCTCACTTTCATTTTTAATTTTGTTATAATCAGTAATCTTGAGTACACTTCACTTGTTGTCGTTCTCTCAAGAGCATCGCATGGTAGGTCTGCTTCGTTTCCGAAGACCCGTACGCCTTCTTTCTCTTTCTAGAAACACACGCATTGGTATTAACAGTTGGCGGTTTGGTTTCTGATCAGAAGAAGGAATTTGTTATGGTGGTGGCATCTTCGAGTAGTAAATAGAGAATGAGAATAAGGGTAAGTTCGGGAATACATGGTAGTGGGCAAAGCTTGGAGCTTTAGTCTGGCACCGGCGAACCTGGCGCAGCAGCAGAACGGCACGGGAAACGAACAACACCACCAATAACGGCGGATCCCGTGGTCGGTGGTCTGCAGGTTAATGCTGTTTACATTGGGATTGGTGTCGCTCTACATTGTTGGAAGCGATACACGATTGTGGAAATGGCATGGAAGTAAAGAAAATGTTCTTTTGTGTGATTTTTGAACCAATTAAGGATAAGGTACTTAACTATGATGCATTTGGATGTGATTAAGGTTTAAAATGAACATAATTTGATGTTGGAAAAGTTGGTTAAATGTGTGATAAGTTTTGATTGATAATTGATGTTATACTTTAAGGAAAAGAATGTTTGATAACAATGCATCTAAGTTTGGAATGAAGGTCTGTTAAAGGAATGAAGAAATTCATATGAATACAAATTTATTCCAAAGGATATTAATAATGTATTAAGAATGAATGAATGAGAATTGTAAATTATGTGAAATATTTGTAATGTTAGAAAAGAGTTAGTAAATGTTTGGTTAATGAATGGAGCATGATCAAGTCTACTTAAGGTATTAATCTAAATGCAAACAAGACATATCCAAGTGCTAATATGTAAATGATTATGAATTATGATTAAGGAAATATACCCGGGATAGTCATTGGGTATGCATTGAACATCACACATATATGTATGTGCATAAGTGAATATGCATTTGATTTATCAACTTTGTAATGTGAATTCTGTGTGTATTGTATGATGTATAGATGCTTAAATCGAACGTCATCATCAAGACATTGTTGGTCCATCCAGGCAATAATGATATTGGAGCGTACTATGAGTAACTTAGATGTTCTCACTAGGATTGATTTATTTCTTTTTAACTTCCAATTATTAAACTATTAATGATCTGATTGTAATTGTGATATTACTGGTTCTGGACAATTGATTATCCGAGGAGTTTGATAGTCGGGACTATATTGGGAGTGTTTGTGATTTGAATGTGGGTAAGGAAATTGAGTGCTCAATTATTTGTTGAATGTCGGACTTAGATCTGATGAACTATGAAAATTGAATATGCTCATTGACTGAAAGTGACTGATGATATATTATGTGAATTGTTATACTCCATTACATGATACATGTTCACATAAAGGAATTGTGACCAGAGTAGCTAACGTGAAAAGAACATTAAACTCAGTTATGCGCATCAGAGCCTTATGCTTAACGTTTTATGAGTCCGATATTCACAATAGATACGAGATAGTACTGAATTAAGCCCGGTATCTACAACAGATACGGGACAATAAAATAGGTGCTCGATCACAACAAAATAAAAATAAAAGTGAGTCTTATGTGCATCTATATTTGTACATTAAGATTCTGAATTATATGATTAAGAATCTATTTCTGAAATTGTGATGATAAAGTGATATGCTACATTTGAGTAATTGATGTTAATGTGGTTGATTGGGATATATATAAGATCTGAAAGAGTATATGAAATGTGTGACATTCATTATGTGTTATTGAGATGAGGAATGTTGTGAGTTTGTTTATATGTGACATATTTATGTATTTGATGTGAGTGAGTCAATCGATGATGGTTAGCTTACTAAGTTCGCAAAACTCATCAAAATTACAACGTGACTTTTCAGGTACGAGAGAGATCTAGTTCTTAAGTTACTCTAGAAGAACGTTTTGGATTAAGAAATGACTCAAAGGTCTGTCAACTGACATCTAAGGAATAGTAGATTGTTTTGTCTAGTTTACTTATGTCATGTAGAACTTTTGTATAAAACCTTGTAAACTTTCAAATGTTTCGGTAATGAAAATATTTATTTTAATGACTACAGTGTAAATCGTGTTTGCAATAGAATGAAGAGTAGTAGTTGTTTTTAAGTATTGTATTATTCTTTATAATGCCATATAAGAGAACATAACTGCTCTAATATGTCGTTATTATAGGATATGTACATGAATGTCCTCTGGATGTTCTAGTATATACTCTATTGTAATGGGGTGTTAAATATAAAGGGTATTAATAACACTTCAAAATATATAATACAAATTAATTAATCTAATAATTTCCAATTGACATATGCTAACTTCTCAAATTATATCAATAATCATGAATTCTATGAAAATTATTTCTTTTTTCTTTTTTTTGGTCTCTTAAACCTTTTTTCTTGATTTTTTAACTCTTACTTTCTCATACGATAATTATTGTCGTCATCAAAAACTAATTTTAAAAAGCAATTATTTAAGATACATATTTGTCGAGGACACCAATCTAAGATAAAACTGATAAAGATTAGGATATTCAAGTCAACTCTAAGTCTATCTCTCTTTCAACCACTAAGTATGAGAGGCTTGAATGACATGATCAATTTGCAGGAAATTAACTTTATAGGTATGTGTCAAAGTCACCTGTCAAATTATGATAGGCAAGCACATGCATATGCAATAACTGAATCCAATAATTTATAAGAAAGCTCTCTTCATTCATTATGATGGAACATTAAAATGAAAATTAAATATTTAAGATATCTTACATTTCAAATATTAAGATTAAAGTGGACAAATGTTAAATTTAAATTTATTTTTTAATTATTTTTAAGTCTAACTAATTACATTTTTTCAATTGTTGTGAAAGTTATATAAGAATATTTCTAAAACATTTGAATTTAATGATAGAAATAAAAATTTTAGCTCAAAATAATCTCTATTTATCTTAACCTTTTTATATATATTTATTTTCATTTAAAATAATATTAATATTAATATTTCAATATAAATTCCAATTTTAGTCTTAGTGAAGCTTAAAATTTGATTAAGAGAACAAAATTGATAGGATTCCTTTCAATTAGTTGAGGACTTGGCTTGTTAGCCACTTTATATTATTACGGTAGGCCAAAGTTCTCCTGAACCACAAATGTTGTCTCCAAGTTTAATAGCAATTGACTGGTTTGGACGGTGACACTCACGTATATAACAATAATCTTCAAGTAAATTGAGATTGTAGATATCATTTTTCCGTGACGATGGATATTTCCGATTGAGTTGGAAGATGAATTATTGGCCAGTGCTGTTTTTAATCCAATTTATACGTAAGTCATTATGTGAATTACGGGGATTCACTCTTCTTTTTTCTTAAATGTTAATTTGATAATGTCAAACATGGTTAGTGAGAATGGGACCATATGATGTGCCTTGCCCATGTTCAGCTATCTAAATTTAGTTAGCAATTAACTTCTGGTTTACTTCCTAGTCCCCTTTTTCTTTCTTGTTGTTATGATGCATTGAAAGTTGGAAACTTGAACTATGAATCATACCAAAGGAAGGTATCAGATACAGAGCAAGCATTAGTAGTACTTGTAAGAAAGACCTCTAAGGTATTAAAACTTAGCGGCATCAAACCTACAAGGCAAAACAACTTTCACAAAACTAGCAGCATTGTAGCTAAAATCTAGAGAAAACTAATTTATCTTCTACTTTTTATTTACTGTGGAGAATCAGATCAGTTGACTAATATTATCTTGGCTTTTATTCCGTAAACATAAAACAGATGGGTAAATCATGGGCGTCCTCTTGGTGCTGATGTTGCAGCTATTGCAGATGCTGCTACCATTAGACCAGAAGTAGTATACACCTTAAGGTGGTGTCTCGTAGTATATAAAACATGAGTATTCAATTTAACTGGTCATGTTGGGACGACGATTAGATCTTTTGCCTCCATTCAATAATTCGATTCAGTTACACTAGCACTTATCTTTGAAACAGTGGTTACTTTTTAGATGTTATGTATTATCTTCCTTACTTTTTGAACAAAGTGTACATACTGTTATTTCCTATAAAAGCAATTTACATTGTTGAGCATATCACATAGGATATAAATTGGAAAAAATATAAAGATGTTAACAGAAGAAGAAAATAAACTATCTTATACCCTTTATCTTCTATGACAAGATTGGTATGTTTGTCTTAGATTTAGCCCTTTGTGATGAGAAGCTCTGAATTTGTGTAAATTCATATTTCACTACTATCTTCTCAGGCGAGAGGTTAGTTAGTTTGGTGGTATTGGTAAAGTCCCAAGCTTCCTGATGGCTTCTCATTGGTTCCTCCTCTTACAGAGGAAGACAGATTTGGTTATTGGACCAAGCACCCCTTTTTTAATATTTAAAGAACTTTGTCTAAGCCTAACAACTAACAAGACAAAACAGGAAAAGAACAAACATCTGTTTTTCTCCCCAAGAAGACATGAAACTGTCCAAAGAATTATCAATGACACTTAGATTAAAAGTCAACATTTAGCATAAACAACAGATATAGATATATCAAATGATAGGGAATGTGCCACTGAGTCGATGGCTGAAGAAGACTGATATAAGGACGATGATGGTGAAGAATTTGTAGAGGTTCTTCTATGGGGTGTTGGAAATGGAAATCAGAGTAATTTTTCTCTTCTCAAACCATCCCTTTTTGATTATCAGTAGAACTACTACTCCACTCCACCTTTTTGACCAGAAAAAGCTCCTGTAGCCAGAGATGGAAGAACCTGAAAGAACGTAACAAGCAAACCAATTGAGAACAAAAATAAAATTATGTTGAATACTCATTAAAACACATGTCCATGTAATTTAGTTCAGTTCTTAAAACTTGTTGTACTTACACTAGATATAGAGAACTATACAGGTGAGTCCAAGAACTCTGTCAGGGATAAACTAGTTGGAGTAGCTAAATAAGGAGGAGAAACACATTGAGGAGAGAGTGGCAGTGAAGGAGGAGGGGAATGATCTAAATTTAGAGAATTCAAAACCTACTGAATCATGAGATTGGTGATAAAAATTTCCCAGTTAAAGCTATTCATATCTTTGGTCCTATCATTACAGAAAGAAGAATAGTGAAAGAAAAAGAAGAAGAAGAAGTCATGGATTGGTTCAAGAAGGAGATGTTGGTTTGGGAATTTATAGAAGAATTTAAGCTACCAGAAGCTGAGGAAGCCATGAAAGAAGAAGATATGGTGAATGGTTAAGAGGGTGCTTCTTGTTTTGTTTAAGACTTAAAGAGAGAAGACAAAGGCTTCTACGGAATATTGAATGTAATTTTTAATCCCTTAAAGTCCATTTTCATTCAATCAAATTTAAAAATAATTACCTCAAATTTTTTTAAAGTTGATAATGAAACAGTAAAACATACTTGATAAATAATATAAAAAATTGTTATATAGTAAATGACTAATAATAACCCTTACTTAAAATACCCATCTTTTTTTTTAATCTCCATCACCCAATCCTCATTTTTCATTTTTATCCTTAATCCTTATGAAATATAGAAAATCTGTAATCCCCAAATTAAAATTGAAATTCAACTTGTTTTCTTAGCATAATTTTATGTGACTAGGCCTCATATACTCTTTAAATGAAAGAATCGTTGGTAAAGGCTTTGATTAATTACTTATTTAGAGTTTATGAGCAATGGTTGATATCGTCAATAACCTAATGTTGGAGAAGAAAAGTTTCTCCCAAACTTGCAAGAGAAGATAATAGAAAAAATTGGAACTGAAAATTTTGAAAAAATGGACTATGATCGTTTAACCACGCCAAAATAAGATGTGTATATAAAGTATAATCTTACAATTGTGCATGAACATTGGATCTAAAAGTTGATGAGAGATGCTCTGACATCTCTCTAAAAACCTTCCTACCGTACATTTATAACCCTTTACCAAAAAAAGAAGCCTACTCTATCGTATTATATCCTGCTTGATATTCTATCCAGGAAGTTACCGTTAAAGGTAACTAAATGACTACTCCTCCCACATCCCAGACGCTACTCTCCCAGGATTCATCATTGGATCCTTAACTAACAAACCTAAAACTACCAGACATTAACCATCCAACATCTTCAACAACTCTATCGATACCCAATCCTCACCCCTCCCTTGAGCTGTGAGCCAACAACCTTGAGAAGATAGATTTCCCTTCACTACCAGGAGACAAGAACTTGAATGATTCACCTTAAACAATAATAGAAAATTGCTCAACACAGACTTGGTGCAAAGTGGTAGGTGATCATTCACTTGGGAAGCTACAATATATAGAACATGCTGGTTTTGGACTTATTATACAACCAACTGAAGTACTTCAACTGGAAGCAAAGAAGTCGCAGACAATTGTTGTGGGTTTCTTTTTGGACAAACAACTAGCTTTCCCTGTGGTCCAAGGATGGGTCAACCAAATGTGGGAGAGATTTGGTTTGGTGAATACTTTAATTAATGAAGATGATATGTATTCAAATTTAGTTATGAGGAAATGGTGAAGAAGGTGACCCATTCATGCCCCTAGTATGTGTATGGTACACCTATGATAGTTACAAGATGGAGACTGGGGGCTTCTCTTAAAAGAAACAAACTGGTTACTCTACCAATATGGGCTAATCTGTATAAAGTACCATTGGAGTATTGGTCAGCTACAGGATTGAGCCATATAGTGAGTGTTATTGATAGACCTATAAGTTTAGATGAGAATACTATTGTGGTGAGGAGGATAGGTTTTGCCAGAGTTTGTTTGGAGGTTGGACTGGAAAAGGAGCTACCTGAGGTGGTTAAAATTATGACAAATGGGAAGAGTAGCACACTGGTGGATGATGAAATTAGGTGACCTACCCTTGGAAGCTAATCAAGAATGGGACAGTGAAAGTATGGAAACCTAAGAATGAAGTGGGAGATAAATCTATGGAGATAAAAAGGCCAACTTAGATTCAAATAATGAAATACATATTGAAGGAAAATCTACGTAAAGGAAATGAGAAGAATCACAATGAGTTTGATAATCAGGGAAGCAACAGTTAGGTAACAATGAAGGAGAAGGAAGGAAGAGAAGAACAAAGAAAGTAAATAGATGCTGAAGAGGAAAGATCTAAAGGAACTCATAAGATTATCTATGGTGAGGCCAGTGGAATTAAAGGCCTCCTAAGTGACAAGGGGAAGGTGGCCATCTCTTTTATGGAAACTACAGATGGGTTAAAAGAAAAGAGGAAGACACAATGAATATTGTAGAGGAGAGGGAGAATAAGATAGAAGAATGAAGTAACTCGACTACTTTTGGCACTAGCAAATCAAGTAAGAAGTCAAAAAGGAAAAAAGTTGGTGCCCTAATGGTAGGACGAATTTGTTATTATGGAATGTAGGAGGTCTTAATTCCCCTAATAATAGGAATCTTTAAAGGACTATATCTCCCTTTATAGACCTTATTTTGTTGGACTCTTTGAGACCAAAATAAAGCAGACGAACATGGTGAATATACTTTAGTTTTTAGACTATAATCAGCAATGATTTGGCCACACTAATGGAAAAATTGTGGTAGCCTTTGATCCTAAGTTTATTACTTTGGTGAGCAAGATACCCTTATACCAATACATCCATTGTGATCTTACTCTGAACATATCTTAAAAATATGTTAGCATCACAGTGATATATAAAGCTAATTAGGAGTTTCAAAGATGTAGGCTATGGTCAAAGTTGGAGAATATCATTACAACTTGGGAGTTTTGGACCTAAATTTCATTGGGTCACAATTCACTTGGAACAATAAACAATCAAGGGAATGATACCTATAGAAGAAACTGGACAGAGCCTTGGTTAACAAAGCATGATTAAAGCAACTATTAGAGAGCTATGCAACTTTTAATAGTCCACTCTTTTGTGATCACTCTCCTATTGGAATACACCTAGGAATGGAGTTGTGTGGAAGGAAGGCACCATTTATATTTTTCAATCCCTCACTCAATCACCTAAAATTTACTGTAGTAGTAAGACAAGGCATTCAGAAGAAAGTTACTGGTACCTCATCAATTCAATGTGTGAGAAAATTGCAGTTTATTAAAGAAAGGATAAAAGGAATATCAAGGGACATATCTGACTCTATGAAGATGGATATGAATGAAGCTATGAGGTTCTTAAAAAATGTCGAGAAGATCTAGAAGTTTATCCAGCTAACCCCATCAAGAAGGAAAGAGAGCAAGCTGAGTTGGTGAAATATAAAGAAGCAGTTGGTGTATACAATTATCAGTTGAGATAGAAGGCAAGAGTTCTTTAACTACAAGAGGGGGACAAATGCTCAAAATATCTTTTTAGTAAAATTCATAACAGAAGGAATCAAAACAGGATTGTTGTAATTAAAGATAATGATGGCAACAACATAAAAGATGTGAATGTGATCAAAAAGAAAGCAGTGGAATATTTAGGGGGCATTCAAGGCTTGACATAGAAGGTAGATACTTTTATAATAAAGCTAATAAGCTCAATAAAAGATTATGTTCAAATGCACTAACATCAAGCTTTGATTAGGGATGTTACAATGGAAGAGATTAAGGAGACAATATATTTTGTTTGCCCTAAGACCAATTGGATTTAATGCTAGATTTTTTCAAGCTACACAGGAAGAAACTGGGCAAGTGATAATCAATGCAGTTAAGGAATTCTTTAGGGAGGGCAAGATGCTCAAGGAACTGAACAAAACCTATTTGTGCCTTGTCCTTAAGAAAAAATTCATAAATCCAGGGCAAGGTGCATTTATCAGTGGAAGTTGGATAAGTGACAACATATTGCTAACATAGGAGATTTTTAAAGTTCATAATAATAACAAATCTATCAAAGGATGTGCCATGAACATTGATTCTTTAAAGTGTATGATAAGGTAAGCTGAAGTTTTATAGTAGATACACTAACTTATCTGGGGTACCCAAGAAAATTTGTTGAATGGATAAAAGAATGTATAACCTTGATGTTTTTTTTTATACCTATGTTGATAAATGGAGAACCAGTTAAGATTTTAAGGGGAGGAAAAGGGCTCAGAGAAGGTGATCCTATTTCACCTTATTTATTTACTATTGGGATGGAGATTCTACATAGAATCTTATTGCTCAATATCTAAAAAGAAGTAGGGTTTAAGTTTCGTCATAAATGTGAAAATTAAGAATATCACAATTGTCCTATGTAGATGACATGTTGTTATTTTGTATAGCTTTCCCTAAATCTATCAGAGTGCTGATACAATCTTAAGAGGACTTCAAAAGAATCTCAGGTCTATGTTTTAACTCTAACAAAAGTGGCTACTTTTATGTTAATAGGTACAAAGATAAAGGTGAGGTAATACATTGAAAAAAATGGGAACTCAAATCCAATTAGCTCCTTTTAAATATCTTAGAGTACTAATCTCTTTAATAGATTGTACCTATTAGTTTAGTCCTTCCAAAGGAAGGTTTCATCTTGTTGCAACAAGTTCTTATCTTACGGGGGAAGACTGACTCTGGCATAAGAGGTGTTATCTAATATGTATGTATACTAGTGCTCTCATTACCTATCCCCAAACAAGTGGTAAAAACTCTGGATAAGTTGAAGAAGATCTCAAAGGTGAATTGGAGCAATGTATGTCAAATAAAGGAAAGAAGGGGATTTGATATCACTTCAGTAAAGAATGTATGCAAGGATCTAATGGCAAAAAACTTATGGAAGCTATGCAAAAAAAAAAATAAAGGAGAACCTATAGGTGAAATGGATCAATTTCTGCAATATAGAAAATAGAAGTATTTGATTAATGGAGTATATCACCAAATATTCTTGGACATTTAAGCAAATTATGAATTCAAGGTGTCAAATGCAACCAATGATCACACACAAGATAGGCAATGGCAGACATACTACTGTCTGGTTTGATAATTGGCATCCTATAAGCCTTCTATTCTTGAACAGAGAGTGTATAACATTAAAAAATATGATTCCAACTAGAACTAAGGTTAATTGGATCATTGAAAGAAGCAGATGGGTATGGCCCCAAATTATATACCAGATGCTGAGAAGGAAGACAAAATTTTATGGAATCATGTAGATAAATTCTCTACAACCATTTACAAAACTATTCTTTCACCCCAACAAATTGCGTATGGGTGGTGTAAAAGAGTTTGGAGTAAAGGAATTGCTCCAACTTAGTCTTTCATCTTATGGTTAGCAGTGTTGGAAAGGCTCCTAACAAAGGACAGACTTAAAATACCAAGAATGGATAGACTACATGTGCTGTGTAAATCATCTTTAGAGGACCATGATCACTTATTCTTCCAATGTAGGTTCTCAAGGAATTTATAGAACATTTATACAAATAAAAGATGAATACAAGTACAAATACAATCAAGCTGGAAAGGAACAATTGAGATTATCTCAATTTAGAAATTTAGGAATAAAAGGGACAAAGAGTTGAATACAGGATGAATGAGTATTCTATTGTATAATATCTCGAAAGAAAGGAATGCCAACATATTCAGACAATCAAAGAGAACACAAGAGGATGCATGAAATAAAGTTTAATCTGGATAAGAGTACAGGAATTAAGGTCCACGAATAAGGGATAATGTAAATACTATTAGTACAGAGCAACTAATAAGAGGAAGTTTGAAGAACTTACCTAGAAAATCTGGGAATCCTCCCTTCTTGAGAGGCAGGACTGCGTACCAACATGATTCGAATGATTGTGCGAAAACTCACGAGGAGTATACTATTGGAGGAGTTTTTTTTTAGAAGATTAGATGACAATAGTAAGTACACAAAATAAGTGGAAATCTGGAAGCTTTTCAGAAGCAGTAAAGAGAAAAAGAATGGAGGCGAACCGAGGGAACATCGTGCAACAATCAAGCTGGGGGCTTTGAGATGGAAAGTTTACGTAAGGCAGAAACAATAGCGAGAGTATTCATGAAACAATATCAGCATTTTGCTTACGTAAATAAGGATTGGAGATGTCATGATTTAATGTTGCATACACTGGTTGAACATAGAAGTTACCTCTAAGAAATCACTAATTTGGCAAGTCAATTAGGATTGGTAGGGAGGTACTAGTTGAACATGTAAAGAAGTGGAAAACGGTGCGTTGAATATTTGGTTCGTTACGCTAGATAATGGCCTAGAGTCAGCCTAATGTAAGGGAAATTGAAGATGTAAATGTAAAGTATCCAAGTTCTATTTGTTCATGATATTTTTTTTAATTTCGTAAAGAAAAATATGATCTTACCTTTTAATTGTTGAGAGTAAGGGTTACAAGATAATTTTTAAAAAATTGAAGGATTAGTTTGACAAAAATTAAATGAGGGAACTAAATTTTAAAAAAAATTTCATTTTTTAGAAAAACTTGAGAAATGAAAAAAAATCATGTTTAGAAAATGTTAATAGTCAAATATGTAGAATTTTATATTTAAAATAGTAAGATTTTATCAAGGATGAGCAAGGATGATTAAATTGTAATACTTTTGTTATAAGTTAGTTTAAGTTATAACAATTTCTAAGCTACATCGAAGAGCAAGTTCCTAGACTTTGCATTGATCTTTTCTTCGTTGTTTAGTTGTAACTAAAGATTTCTTGTCATTGAGATGAATATTTTGTCAAGCTTAGCTTGTGTTAATATAAATATCTTTTTCTTTTAAAAAAAGTTAGTTAAGTTTTCAATATAGAGCATATTAGAATACCTTTATGTTTTGTTTTATTTTACAACAACTTTTGTGTAATGAAAAACTTGTTATGGGTAGAGATATTTTAATTTATGAATGGTATAACTACATATAAAAAAAGTTCTAAGAAATAATCAATTTTTATATCATGTATAATACATTCAAAATTACATTGATGTGACGAACTTTTTGTTATATGTTTGTTTATCATCAAAGTAACTTATATATGCATTTAAAATATATGATTTTTAATGATTTTATGAATTTGATTAGGATAAAATTTTGATTTATCTTGTAATTGAATTTCTTAACTTTTTCCTTTTTAAATTGTTAAATTAAATATTAAGTTTTAGAATTAAATTTGATGTTGACCTATGTCAATATTTTTTAAGGTAGACTTACGCAGAAGAAATCAAAGAAAAATTGTTTAAATAAATCATTGACCAACACTTTTTATAGTTAGAAAATAGATACTATAAAGTATTTCAACGAGTATAAAACTAAAAAGTTTCCAATAAATATTTCAATAAGTACAAAACTGTTTTTACAATGTTAGATATTCGTCTTTTATACAATAAGGAAGACTTGTCACCAATATTGTAGCATGCATATGATGTGGTACAGTTAGAAACATAATTGTTTGAAAGTAGAAAAATAGTCCAAAAAAAGAAATTTCTTTTGTAGAAAGAGATAACATGTGAGATTTACTTCAAATTTGGCAATTGAAATAGCAAAAAGTTTTTATTAATTTTTTTTAAAATGTAAATTTTATTTATTTTTTATTTTAAGATAACTATTATTTATCTTACAGAAAGTCACATAACATATATGTCAACATAGAGTTTTATTGATGATCATGTGCATAAGACAAGTTGCCAAAAACACAACTTTGTAATTACAATTACATTGTCATATTACAATTCTTAAGTACTCCAGATGACTCTTGAATTCAAAGCTTTAAATATGATAGTAGCAATCTTTTACTTATAGTCTCATTTTTCTTCTGATGGATATTCTAAATTACTACTTACTCTGCATCTACAAGTAAACTGATGGAATTAGAACAGTCACTTATAGGATCTCTTATCTCTATTGGGTGTTCATCTATTTCAGTATCCTCATCTTCTACAACTTGTGAAGATAGCAGAGGCTTTGAAGGCAATTTTAGACTTTCCACATCTTGTTCAAGCATCTCTATCACTCTATGCATAGGAGGTCGGTTAACAGGCTTCAATTGTATGCACCAAAGCGCTACCACAATAATCTTCTTTGTTATTCTATTTTGTTCTTCTTTTGCATTGGCCTCTTCAAAATCTATGTACTTTCCTTTTCTAAATTGTTCGTAAGCCCATGCAGGAAAGTAAATTTGGCTTGAGTGGTCTGCAAATGCATTCAAATTTTTCCTTCTCCCTGCCATTTCCATCAACAACATCCCAAAGCTATATACATCAGCTTTGAAAGAGACTCCTCCAATATG
>JANSVA010428324.1:0-19496 GCA_025504915.1 Erythroxylum reticulatum | reverse complement strand
TGCCGCGGTATCACCCGCAAACACACGCCGCAGTATCACCTGCAAACACCTACGGGTGGGGTGTGGGGTCCAACAATAGCTCTACGTGCAGGATCAGAAATCATGGAGTAAAGCTCTACGTGGAAGCGCTTCATACTGGCAACTTAAGTCACAACGCTTTTATTTGAACACGCATTTTATGAGATTCATCAAATACATACATATTGTATATCAAAATCACACATGATACTCAAACAAAGCTCATAATCAACGGACCTAAGTCCAGTATTAATAAACAAATTGCTAATAATTAAATAATATTGACAGTTTATACAAATCAAATTAAATCAATCTTAAAAAAATCATCTACGTCGATTCACAGTACGCTCCAAGATGCTATTTCTTGGATGGCCAGGCAATATCCGACTGGCATCCGATGTGCTCCTCTATAACATAATTCACACATTTACACATATCAAATATTTGCAAAATTATACAAATATTTCTTAATGCACATGTACTTATACAATATGCACAATGCATGTTCAATGACAATTTCGGGGTACTTTATCGAGATTCTTAAGAACAAATCATTCAGCTATCACAACCCTCGTTAATACCCTATATACTTATAATTTGGATCAATATAAACCAATGAGAGATGAATTTGTAGGCCTATATCTCTAGTTTACTCCAATTTAAATATCATCTTGTTTAGAATCCTACAGATCAAGATATCATCAAAATTACAGGAATATGTTCAGTAAAATATCCATTTCATGCTCTTCCAATCGATACCCTTACTTTTATTAGATCAATATTTTTTGAGTCAAACCAAAAGCTATAATTTCTATGGAGGGAGATAGAGAAATGCATTATGAATCTAATGCTTCAAAAATCAGGTCATTTGGAGGTCGGACGACAAAGTTATGGCTAAAAGAATCAATTAAGGTTTTGTCCACATAAGATGAAGCAGTTAAAAGACAAATCGAAAAGCAGACAGATGGAAAAACAGACAAAACAAAAAGCAGACAAATCAAAAAGCATACAAAT
This sequence comes from Erythroxylum reticulatum, assembly GCA_025504915.1. NCBI lineage: Eukaryota > Viridiplantae > Streptophyta > Magnoliopsida > Malpighiales > Erythroxylaceae > Erythroxylum > Erythroxylum reticulatum. The sequence goes on along the minus strand of JANSVA010428324.1, from coordinate 18,464 downwards.
GGCAAAGAAGAAGAATGGAAAAGTAGATGAATAGAAAAGCAAATGAATGGAAAGAAGACGAATGGAAAAGCAGACGAAGCAAAAACAGAGGAATCGAAAAGCAGACGAATAGACAAACAGATGAATAGAAAAGTAGACAAAACAAAAAGCAGATGAATAGATAAGCAAACGAATGGAAAAGCAGACGAATGGCAAAGCAGATGAATTGAAAAGCAAACGAATGGCCAAATAGACGAATGGAAAAGTAGACAAAGAAAAAAGCAGACGAATCGAAAAGTAGACGAATGGTCAAGTAGATGAATGGAAAAACAAATGAAGCAAAAAATAAACAAATCGAAAAGTAGACAATACAGATGGTCAATTTAAGAAGAAGCAAAAGTCAACTTAAGACGATACAGATGGTCAACTTAAGGCGAAATAAAAGTCAACCTAAGACGATACAGATGGTCAACTTAAGACGAAGAAAAGTCAACTTAAGATGATATAGATGGTCAACTTAAGAAGAAGCAAAAGTCATCTTAAGACGATACAGATGGTCAACTTAAGATGATACAAATGGTCAACTTAAGATGAAGCAAAAGTCGACTTAAGACAATACATCTTTACAGACAATGCATCTCTTAAGACAAATGACATCATCACAAACAATATGACATCAACACAGACGATACGTCTTTATAATCTTAGACTCAAAATCTTTTTCTTAAACATCTCTAAGTTTTCATCAACTCACGTATAAACACCTTTATATTCATACTTACATAGTAAAGAAACAGAGCTTATCACCTTTCCATATCTAACTCTCTACACTAATCCTATACATCATTGCGTTGCTACTTTAACTTCAAGAACCATTTCCACAACATCTAATTACTAACAATCCATCAAAAACCAAATAACACCATATCCACAATTTTCATCCCCTTAACACAGTGTTCAAGAATATAATATAATAAAAGCCATGATCACGCACTGACAATAAATTCATCAACTCTATTTCAAAAATCTACAACTCTAACAATTTTTATTCACTACTTACCTGTTGAGGACTTCAAAAGCTTCAACTATCTTCAAGCCCTAACTCCATACAAAATTACGTAAACCATTGTGAACACTAACCAACTACTAGTTTTTCTCTTAAGGCAGAAGAAACACTTAGCAATGGAGAAAGTGGTGAGGGATATGAAAAGGTAAAGTTAACTCTCAGATGGAGTTTGATTGAAAACTCTGTGTATGGGAAGAAATTTCGAGAAGATGATAACAAGGAAATAACTTAGGAAAAGAACAAGCCCCTTTTTAACTCTCAGATAACTCAAACTTGCTTCTGATAAATAATAAAGGCAACTTTACACTTGTCACTTTCCTAAGGTCTAAATCTAACTAAGTTTCTTTTAAAACTAAGTCCATTAATTCTATCCTTGCCATCCAACTATCTCCAAATCTTCTCTCTCTTTTTTTCTCCCATTTTCCATAATACTCTATAAATTCCAAAATAATCCTAATTTCTCTTAAATTCATAAACATATACTTCCACTAATCAATAAATTTCCAATATAGTTAAATTCCAAATTCTCAATTTTTCCAAAAATCACAACTCTGTTCAATTATACCCAAAAAATGTCATTGAATGCATATACAGTCATATGAATGTGCAAAAATGTACATGTCCCAATTAACTCATGCATAAAGTGCATTTTCTTAATTTGTCAGAAGTTTCCCAGAAATCATAATTCTAGCCTTAACATGGGTAACGGAATGTAACAAGAATTATACAAATAAGAGGACACATGAGCTTATACAAGTCTAGACTCCTTAATGAGGACTGTTGTACTATAATGTGGAATGTATAAGCCTATTAACTTATAAACTAGTTTGTTTTTAGCTTCTAGCTTCTAATGCTTGGTTTTAGTATATATAGTTCTTCGTAACTATTAAGTAACTTTTGCTTGCCATCCATAGCTTAATTCATTATTACTTACTGAAAAATAACTTTGACAATCCTAATATCAAGGTGCTCATGATAGGTTGTTATGTAGCACCCCAGTCTCACAAGACACGTGCCCGATATCACGTGCCCGATATCCTGAGTGATATTCGAGACAAAGCCCCGCGAGGGTGGCATGCTAGAGCACTTAATCAGTTAAAACTCAGTATAATTTTTTTAAATACGAACTAAATAGGGCACACTTATTCCATAACATTTTCCAAATCATCAGAATTTCGTTAATCACTAGGCCCCATTCCAGAAACCAAATATGCATAGTCATAATGTCAATATAACATGATTACATTTGCATACACATTGTATAAAAATTTTAGAATACATTTCTTAATACAAAATTTGTGGAAAATACAATTCAGAACGAAAATAAAGGAATATAATGAAAACACGAACTGATCCTGACCTTTATCTCTCACTTGCATGCAGTAGGTATACTCATGTTGCCTAACGGGGTATTCGTTTGATCCTGAAAAATATTTGCAAATTTTGGGTGAGTTTTGCGAACTCAGTGAGGTAACCATACCCGATGGTTCACTCAATTCATACAACACATCATTTCACATAATAAATATTTCACAAAAATTGCACATTACATCAGTATCACATTTTCACTTAAGTATAAGCAAATTCAGCATTTCAATCTAGCAAATATACTTATCAAAATCCATATGAAATGCTCATGAGATACTTTTCTAATTATTATGTTGTTGTGATTGAGTGCCTAAACTGTCCCTTATCCATTTTAGATACCGGGCTTATTACTAACTGTCCCTTATCCGATGAGGATATAGAGCTCATTTTATGTAGTGAGCCTTAGGCTCTTAATCACTATCTAAGCTCGAGGCTCTTTTCACATGTTGAGCTTTAAGCTCTGATCGGTGGCTACTCTGGTCACAACTCTCATTATCTAATCATGCATTCATGTATGGAATACATCTCACATTTTCAATCATTCATATCAAAACACATTTAGTTCTTCACGTTCACATTCAAGCAGTACTTCAACATACATTCCACATTTCACAATCATCGGAACTTCTGTTCGGAATTCAACACAATTCAATACACATTCATTTATCATTCATAACATAATTTAAGCAAATAATAATTGAGAGAAACTATCTAGGTTACTCACATTATGCTCCCAAAGCTAAAGCCTGGAAGTGCCGTCAATGTCTGGAGGTTGACGTTCCAATTGCTCCTCTAAAGCAAATAACATACACATATATCACAATTTGCACAATTATAAGTGTTCAAAAATATGCACATGTATGAAATGAAATATGTACAATGCATGTTCATGACAATCCTGAGTATCTTTTCATCAATTTCATCACAAAATCATCCATATAATTATAATTTATACTTAGGTTTATGCCTTATTAACCCCATTAAATTCACAATTCATTTCTCATTAAATCACTTAAGTCTTTTCTTAGACACACTTTTGAGTCTACTGTTCATGTTCAATCAGAGAATGAAATTGATGTAATTTAGTCAAACTCTCTGATAGAAAAGTGTTCCTATATGTCTTATGTTTCCATTGACACCAAAATAACTCAATTTGGTTCAGTAATTTGGAAGATATGCCTTAAGTTTTGGACTGCTCTTATCCAAAATAATATACTATACACAACTTCCTTCCAGAAATTAAACATCTTAGAGACAGAATAACAATTCTAATTTTTCATATGATTTGTATTCCTATTTCTCTATTTTACTCCAAATTAAAAATCATCTCATTTTGAATCCTACATATCCAAATATAATCCAAATACTGAAGTATGTTTAGTAAGATATTCCTATTCACACTGTTCCAATAGATTCCCACACTTTCATTTGATCAAACTTTTTCAAATTAGTTAAGAATTCTACAAATTTTTATGGGGAGATATAATAATGCATTATAAATCTATTGGTTTAATAATCAATTCATTTGGATGTCTGGGGAAGAAGTTATAGTCGAAAGAAGCAAGATGGTTTAGCTTGCACAATGCTCTTAGGTACATAGCAACTCATGGTTACTATTGAGGAGTACAGTAACTTGATGTGACAAATAAACATTAGTCTTGCAATTAAATCATGGGCATAAGAGAGGAAAGTCACAGGGGTGCAGGATTCATGGGCGTGAAGGGAACATGATTGTGCAAGAGTCATGGGTGTGACAGATAAAGACAAAAATTGGGTGAGAGCACAAGTCAAACCCATCCACGTTTTTCACTCAATATCTCCCAATTCAGTTCATATGGATAAGATTTTTGGTGAAGAGGTATATCAATGTCTTATAAGTCCAATGTTCTAAGTCTCATCTCATTTGAAGGTCGGATGAAGAAGATATTGCCAAAAAACCATCAGATGTTTATTACCCCTGAAAACTTCAAAGTCGCTATCGTGCATTTACACGATAGCGACCTTCTCCTATGAATCACCAAAGTCGCCATTGTTCTTATGCACAATGGTGCAATTCCACTATCCTCAAAAAGCCGCATTTTCACTATACCTTAAGGTCACCATCTTATCCTAAATTCTCAAAGCACAATAGTGCATTTCCACTTCGTCTTCTCCACCAGAATCTCAACTTCTAAACTCCATTACTTTTGATCCTAAACTGTAAAATTTGCAAACTTTATATCAACGGAAAGCTAAAAGAGAGATATAAAACTTTCATGCAGACAATTTTGTCAAAATCCATCAATATCAGTACAGTAAATTCATAGAAATTTAAGATCAAAATTTTAACTCTCTTACTATTCATTCCCAGAAATTCTCAGACTTCCATTCACTATAACCCAACACTTCAATTTTTATTACCAGTATTTTTACTCCACTTCAATCAAATCATTCAACATAAATTCATAATATCTCTAAATATGAAAATTTATTCAAGAACCACCAAAAGCCAAAAATTCATGGTTCATCCTATTTATGCTCTTTTACTTTTTCTGCATTTTCAACATTTTTCCATATTCTCAAATTTCCTCTCAACTTTCATTTATACACTCATACCCATCTTAGCCCATCATTTTACAACTACTCTTCAACTAAAAAAAAACTATTTTCTTGATCATCTCTAAAGCTTTCATCTACTCACGTATATACATACACATATATAAACATGCACAGTGAAGAAACAGAGCATATCACCGTTTCATATATAATCTTCTACACTAACCTCATACACCATTTTATTACTCTATCTAACTCCAAAAATCATTTATACCTCACCTGATCACTAACAATCCATCAAATACTAAATAACACTATATCCATATTTTTCATCCCATTAACATAGTGTTCATGAATATATATACATAAATTCCATGATTATGCATCTGACAGTAATTCGTCAAATTTATTTGATAAATGCCTAACTCTAAAGGATTTATTCACTACTTGTTGTAAACTCCAAAATATTCAAGCCCTAAACTCCATGCAAAATCACGCATTCCACTGTATACTATGGCCAGCTTCTGGTTTTTATTAGGTGGAAGAAACAAATAGCGAGGTGGGAGTGGTGTAGGAAAAGGAAAAGTAAAGAAATCTCTTGGAGGATGTTTTATGAAAAACTTTGTGTATTAGGAGGAAATGTAAACAAAGTGGCTACAAAGAAAGTAACTTAGACATATAACTTAGCCTTTTTAACTCTCGGAGAACAAAACTTACTTTCGAACAAATTATAAAAAGAAACTTAACTAAGTCAATGACACTTGTCACCTATGTAATGTATAAGGCTCTAACGAAATTCCTTGTGAACTAATTCCTTTAACTCTCATCTTTACAATCCAATTATCTCTAATATTCTTTTGATTTATTTTTCCTATTTTCCAAAACATTTTCGAAAATTATTCCTAAATTCACCAAAATTCAAAAATACAACAATACCGCTAATCAGTAAATTTCTGATAAAATAAATTTCAAAATTCTCGAAAATAACACAAGTCAATTCAATTACACCCGGAATTATCCATGAATGCATGTACAATTATTTTCGTGTGCAAGATTTCACTATTCATGTGTATAAAAAATTATGTATGAGCATGAAAATGCATTTCTAAACTCTCATTAATCACTCATATTTACTATTCTAGCCTCTCCGCAGGTAATGGGATGTTACATATCACACGTATATCCAGAAAATTGATAATTGAACTTTCGACCCATTTTACTTATAACAATCTCAGTTATAAATGTCACAAACCATAAACACATCTTTATAAATTCTAGTGATCATCTGGGTCCAATACAAATACAAAATGTGTTTCATCAAATTGTTATTATAAGCAAAATTTATTTACATAATAAACAATCGTTCGGAATATAATGTTTAATACTAAAAATAATAGAAAACATATGAAGATATCAATTGATCCCGACCTCTAGCTCTTATTCAAATGCAGTGGTTAGACTCCAACTAGTCTAATAAGGTATCCCCTGAACCTAAAAGACAACGTTACAAATTTTGGGTAAATTTTGCAAACTCAGTGAGTAGATCATGCTTGATGGCTCACTCATATCACATAACACAAATAGTTCACATTTAATATTCAATTTGTAGATAAATATCATCTCATATAGCACATCACTTCATTAATTCATCATGTGGCATCAAATACATTTTATTCACTTATTTCATATATCACATTTGGAACAATTTAAATAGTATAGTTCAGTTATTTAAACATACATATCAATTGTATATGTAATGCTAAAAAGACTCATTTTCAATTATTACATTGTTATGACCGAGTTCCTATAACTATCCCGTATCGATTATGGACACCGGGCTCATTTGGAAGACCCTAAACTATACCCTAGTAGAAATGGTATATGTTCATGAAAGTACATGTATGATAACTCTTAAAAATTATGATAAGAATGAGAATTTCATATAACTTGAATTTTGGTATTGATGGACTATAGTTAGTAACTTAGGATTAATTGATTCCATTAGAGCATTGAGGTATTAAATTAAAAGGTACATTTGGACTAGGAAAATTGTCAAGATAAGTTGGTATATGAAAATTGGAATGATTAATCCTATGAGTTAGTGACATTTGACATAGTTGATACATTGACAAATGGCATAGTTAGTAAAGTGATAAGTGGCCTAATTAAATTTTGGCATTTGGTAGCATTCATTAAGTGAAAAATGGTTTAATGGAAGTGTGACAAATGGTAGTTTAATTGCAGGACATATGTGACACATTTAAAGAAGACATATGCCTTATGGTGGGAGTGACACCTAGATGGGGATAAAGCAAATTTCAGTTGGAAACATGTTCTATTTTGTTCTTTCTTCACTTTGCTTTCTTCTCTCCATTGAAACTCCCATTTTCTCTCTAAATTCTGGATTTTTTTTTGGACTATGGATTGTCATCACTTGAATTTTGGTAAGCTACTAAATATAGAAAAAAAGGTTCTTCTAATTTTTTGTACTATTGTTATGTTAAGGATGAAAGTTGCACATTAAACTTAGGTATGTGTTGGTTATTTTCAAGCTTGGTTTAGCTAGATTTTTAGAGTTGAATTTGAAGTTTAGAGAGGTAAGGAATTATAAACTTGGTATCTTGTTATAACATGTATTATCTCGTGTTTGAAATGGATGAAATGTGTGCTGAATTAAGAAAGAATTGAGGTTAGATACATGTTGGATACTGGTTAGAAAGAGTAGTTCCACTAGACAGGTATCAATATTTTAGTCATATCTTGACCTGTAGTTATAAAAATGGGATGAACTTAAATGCAAATTAAACTAGATACATATATCAATAACTTTCATTGAAAATTTGATTTCTATCACTAAGAGTGTCAAAAGTTGGCTTGAAATTGAGTTTCTGAATTCTGTCACAGTTTGAGGAGAGTCTGTAGTATTTTGGACATAGCTTTCAAAATACTAAACAAAATTGCATAATATTGGTGTCATTAGAAACTTAAGACATAAAGGAACAATTGTTTAGAAGAATGTTTATCCTAAATCCTTCATTTTTAATGTCAAAACGACCATCTAAAATTGTTCCAAAAGTTTGTTTTAGGAAGATTTGAAAGAAGTTGGAATAAAAGGTAGTGCACAATCGTGACATAGGAAGATCAATTGGAAGTGCACAATCGTGATGGTAAATGTATTCTGCTGTTTGATAGCTTTGAATAACCTTCACTCTTTTGACCATAACTTCTTCTCTGGACCACCGATTGACTTGAAATTTGGACCTCAAACTCCTCACACATTGGTCTTCCTATCCACCAAGTCTCATTGTCATATGAAATCATTAAGGATGAATTATTGTTTACCAAATGTTCAGGTATGGAATTTTGGAGATGTTATATGAATGAATGAGAGTTTGGATATTGTATGACATGTTGGTTTGTTTGGAATCTGTGGTTATGTTAAGTTGAACAAAGTTGTATGACTTACAATATGTTCCTCACATGAGAATTCTGAAATGAACTTGTTTTGTTTTAAAACTTTTAAGTCCTAGTTGTGAGTAAATAGGTATATCTAGAAGGGTCTACAGCTACTCCTATGACACTTCGGTGTCTACTGTTATCAACACTTCGGTGTCTCCTATTATTGAGATATAAGTATCTCCTATTCTGTGATACCAATCACGGTATCTCCTGTATAAGTCCTGTTACCCACTTCTGTAAAACTGATTAGCAGTCTAACTTGTTTTATATTTTGATACATGTTTAGTTTTGATATAAACAAAGTGTGTACTAGTTCAAAACATGTTTTGATCTGAAGGGTTTATACCTTATTCTGATATTCGGTTTTGAAATTTGTACATTCTGATATGAGAATGGGAAAGATTCTATATTGTTAATTTATATTCAGTTTTGAAATAAATTATGTTTCAAATTTGATATTGGTGAGTTTTGCTTTGGATCAAATATATATTCTATTCTGCTAGGTTATATTCTATTCTATGATTCATGGTATTTGAATTGCTTTTGAATATGTGAATGTTTAGATGACTGTTAGAAACAGTTGTCAATATGTATCCTATTTAGTTATTCCCTACTAAGCTATATGCTTAGCACGGTAGACATGCCCCATGTAAATTCAGAGAGAAGCGTACAAAGATTAGGATAAAGAAAACTGCAACGACCAATGAAGAATGTGTTTTGTTTTTGATTAAATCATTGTTATGTTTAAGTTTGAGATCTATTTTAATGTAATTAGACATTTTGTATATTTGTGGATAAGGTTTGTAATATCCTATAAGAAATTTGTAATAACCTTTATGTAGGTTGGCTTTTGAAATTATGACATGTATTTGGATAAATACAATATGTTTGATGTGTTCTATTTAAAAAAACTTTTAATGAAAGGTAATATACATTTACTTGAGTATCTGGGCATGCATGTAATGATGTTTTGAAATGTTTTCCATACTATTTTATGTGACACTTGCATATCCTCCCAGGGGGTATGTGGGTGTTACATCGTTTGGTATCAGAGCATGGTTTAGGCGATTCTGGTTTAACTAGTGCTTAACTATTTCTTGTACTTGAATATAAGAGTTGTTTCTAGCCTAATGCGGTTTGCCCCATGTTTTGGTTCTAGAATTTTTGTATCAAAAGATCTCACAAGGCTGTTGATGAGGTATCTTATTGAGAGTTTATGATTCTGTATAAGATTATAACATCAAGTTTGATATTAGAATTTCTTGACGGTTATGTATCTTACATTTCTAAATTGATTGAGAACATATTCAAGTAAGATGAAGTAAATGATAGTAATATATGTAGAAACCCTCAATATTAAGTTGATCATTTATTGTGAGCGTACATTTGATAAAGTGATTACTTTGGCAAATGATGTTATGATGTAAAAATGTAATATATGTTTAGATATGAATGAGTGAGTATTAAACAAGAATGAATGAATGAGTATTGAATGAATCAGATGTGAATATTGGAGTCAGATACGTGTGAGATTCAAACAAGGGAAGTTAAATATACTATTGAGAGTGCATGTACTTTGTTTATTGTAAAGTTAGGTGTTACATCGAAAAAAATTTCATACTAGATTTGGCTAAATAGTAGATTTTAAAAACTTTTTCAGAAATCAAAAGACAGTGGAAACATGATAACCAAATCAACTTGTTTTAATCCATACATGATACGGTGTTAGGAAAATAAATAACATAAGAAGATGAACAAAATTTTACTAACTCCTTTTGCTACAGCTTTGACTCCTCGTTGTCGTATCCTCTCCTCGCTATAACATCCTCAACCAATCCGATATATCAACTGTTCTCTTTGGACAACTTGGTTAACAAGATCCTTTGGTGGGAAAGGAGAAGAAATATTGTAGGGGTTTTCCATAGTTGAAAGAAAAAAAACAAGAGACTCTCTTAATGCTCATTTTTGATCATGAAAGAAAAGAGAGAGGAAGACCAACCAATACATAAATTCTTTCTTTTTCTCAAAATGAAAGAGATGCCAATAAATAAGACATTCTCATTTGTTTAATATGGATAAGTGAAAAGACAGCAAACAAAAATGACACTCTCATTTTTGGTTGTAAGATGAAAGAAGGGAGAGAGAGCAACAAATGCACTTCTTCTTTATTCAAAAGAATTCTAAAAGGTTGATATGTTTTTCTACATGCTAACATTAAATGACAACCATTAAACCATTTAATGATAAGAACATTAAACCAATTAATGAGGACACCATTAAACTATTTAATGATGATGAAGCATCATAAAAACCCACCTTATATTTGGCAATTCAATGCAAAATGTGTAACTACCCATTTAGTTGTACAAAACCGAAAACTTCATTATTGTAGTTGCGGTTTTGCCCTCCTTTTGTCTTTATAAAAATTGTTTTAATTTAGTTAATCTAATTAATTAAATTAAACCAAAATCTCGCATAATATTAAATGTTCATTTTAGGCTTCTATTTAACAATTAATTAGAGAAGGCCTAACGTTTAATCATAAGCTTAAAACCCAATTTAATTAAATTAACTCTTAATTAAATTGTTATGTTATTATTATTCTGAATCTAATTCATTTATTTCTTTTTTTATTATCTTTCCAATAACCTCTATTTATTTTTCTTACTTTGATTGATAACCTTTCTCAGAAGTCAAGTAGGGAATCTAATTGGACTTATATAAATCAAGCTATAATAAGCCCAGAACTAAATTAATCTCATTTGAATTGATTCCAACTTATTATCCAAATGTTGTTCCACTAAAGACAATTAGCTGAACTTTTGAATTACTAAATATTATGAGAACACACGATTCAAATTAGATGACCAATTGCAAACTCTATTATCAACTATATTATAGACATCCACATAATAAAGGGTAAAATTACCATTTTTGCCCTTAATTGGTTTTTCCTTCTAGATCTCCTGCTTCACTCTATATGGTCACACAACTTCTCATCTTGGTGTTAAGACTTGATGGGTAGCTAGTCCATTAAATTACTGGTGCCATTTTAATTACCAATCTTCGTAAAACATCTAAAAGTGATGATATAATTATAAACTCTTTATTTGAGTAAACGTTCCCTAAAATATTTTTGAATTAATAATTCCAACATGCAAACACTAGATTAATACTCTGTAAAAATGCATTATGATAATATCAAGAATTATAATGAAACACACATGAATTCACCACTCATTAAGATTGTGGTTCATAATAAAAGAATCCTAAAGTGTATGTTTTAAGATTAACGAAATGACCTACTCTATTCTTTAAAAACATACGTGATTCCAGATTCATTTAATAGTTCCATTACTGATAGTCAACTACTATCATGTTATGAAACTCATCATTCCCTTGAAGTAAACTCCTTTGCTTACACGGAGATAAATCGTAACACTACAGTCTAAACCATAATCAAGTGATCAACTTGGTTATTCAATTGTGAATCAATTAATTTAGATTATAATAATATACATGTTTCCCATACATCCTTATGTATATGTATATTATTTACAAAAGAATCTTAGTACCGTATGACTAGTTATATTGTGCTCATATAAATAAAACTAAATTCTTTTGTTTTAATAATAATAAATATTTTCATTACAAAAAAATAACTAGAAGAAGATTAAGTTATATATAAATATACTTACTTTCTAGGGCACTATATTTACATATTCCCAAAAATCTCCCACTTGCCCTAAAGCAAGTTTGACATATCCCTCATTTACATCCCTCATTTCCATCCCTTCTAGGTGACCCTTAAAACTCTTTTGAGACAGTGTCTTCATAAATGGATTATTAAGGTTTTACTCTGTGGGAATCTTTACCACATTCACGTCACCACGTTGTATTGTCTCCTTGATGAGATGATACTTTCTCTCAATGTGTTTGGCAACTTTATGGTTGTGAGGTTCTTTAGAATTAACCACTGCCCCACTATTTTCACAATAAAGTGTAATGGTGTTTTTTTCCTCAGGAACTACCTTTAAATCATTTAGGAACTTGTGGAGCCAAACTACTTCTTTTGCTGCTTCACAAGCAGTAATATACTCAGCCTCTATAGTTGATTTAGCAACATAAGATTGCTTGACACTCCTCTAGACTATGACTCCACCTCCTTAAACAAATATAGAACTAGAAGTTGATTTCCCTGAATCAGCATTTGATTGGAAATCATAATCTATATACCTTGTTAGAATAAGGTTACTTCTAGAGTAACAAGTATTAAGTTCTTCATCCTGCAAAGATACTCCAGTATGCACTTAACCATAGTCCAATGCTCCATTCCTAGATTGGGATGAAATCTACTTCCCACTCCAACTACATAATAGATATCTGGTCTGGTGCAAAGCATAGCATACATTAACCTTTCAACTATCAAAGCATATGGAATGTTGTGCATGCGTTCGACCTCCTCATAGGTCTTAGGTGCTTGCTCCTTTGAAAGTTTGATTTCATGTTTAGTAGGTGTGTAACCCCTCTTAGAATCCTGCATGGAAAACTTATTAAGTATGTTCTCAATGTAGGTTAATTGATACAAGGCTATCTATTTGTTCTTACGATCCTTTATAAGTTTGATCCCTAAAATATAGTTAGCCTCTCCTAAATCCTTCATTGATAACTGTTCATTTAGCCATCCTTTGACTGTAGATAACATTTCTACATCATTCCCGATGAGCAAAATGTCATCGACATACAGAATTAGGAAAATAACTTTGCCTTCTTATATCCGTTTATAGACACAAGGCTTATCTAGGTTTTGTATGAACCCATAGGTTTTGATAGAATTATCAAACCTAATGTTCTAAGACCTAGATGCTTACTTAAGTTTATAAATGAACCTCTGCAATTTTCATACCTTATGCTCATTACCTGGCTCAATAAATCCTTCTGTTTAGGCCACGTAAATGGTCTCCTCAAGATTCCTATTAAGAAATGCGGTCTTCATGTCCATTTTCCATATTTTATAATCAAAATAGGCTATTATGGCCAAAAGAATTCTGATGGAGTTAAGCATCGTAACCAGAAAAAAAGTCTCCTTATAGTCTATACCCTCTTTTTGAATATAGTTTTTAGCTACCAATCTAGCTTTAAAAGTCTCTACCTTTCCATCTAATCCTCTTTTCCTTTTGTAGATCCATTTACACCCTATGGCTTTTACATCTGGTGGTAGATCTATAGGGGTCCATACTTCATTGGATTATATGGAATCTATTTCTAAATCTATCGCCTTGAGCCATTTTTCTACATCAACATCATTAATAGCTAATATGTAAGTAATGGGATCCTTTTCTTCTTGGTATGAGATGGCAATTATACCTTCTCCTAGAGTTAGATATCTGTCTGGTTATCTCACAACCCTCCCACTATGTTTAGGCACTATTTGATGTTCAGGCTATTTTACTGATTCAACTTTTGAATCCATTTTGACATCTTGTTTTGTTATATCCAAATCAACTCTTAGTTTGGAGGAAATGACTAACTCCTTTAGTACTACTTCACTTCTTTCTTTGTGATTTCTCACAAATTCTTCCTCCAAGAAGCTTGCATTTTTTGACAAAATACCTTCCTATCCTGAGCACTAAAAAAATAGTACCCTTGTGTGCCCGTAAGATATCCTACAAACAAACATACTTTTAACCTTAGTTCCATCTTTGTGGATTCAGGCCGTTGGAACATGGGATGGGTAGCCCTAAGTCCTTAAGTGCTTCCATGATGGTATTTTGCCAGTCCATCACTCCTTAGGTTTTTTAGGCATCGATTTGGATGGTGCAAAGTTAAGAAGATAAGTTGATGTTTGTATGGTATATCCCCAAAACGATTCTAGAATGCTAGCGTAGGACATCATTGATATTACCATTTCTAAAAAAGTCCTATTCCTCCTCTCTGCTACACCATTCTGTTGAGGTTTTCAAGGAGCTCACAAGATGGAAATAATTCCATTGTCAATTAGAAATTGTTGCAACTCTCTTGATAAGTACTCACCACCTTGATCCGATCAAAGTTGTTTTAGTGGCTTGCCTAGCTGCTTCTCAACTTTAGCTTTGAATTCTTTGAAAGACTCACTCTTTTTATGCATCAAATACAAATAGCCATATCTAGAGTAATCATCTATAAAGGTTATGAAGTATTCATAACCTCCTCTAGCTTGTATGTTCATGGGACCACACACATCAGTGTGTACCAGGTCCAACATGGATTCAGATCTATTTCCTTTGGAAGGAAATGAGGCCTTGGTCATTTTTCTTTCAATACAAGATTCTCAGGTGGGTAATGGATCATTATCTAAGCCCATAAGGATCCTATTCTTTACTAACCTGTCAAGTCTGTTTTGATTGATATGACCCATTCTTAAGTGCCATAGATATTTTGAATTAATCCTAGAATCATTGGATTGTCTTGGTTTTATTAACACTGTGGTGTTTGGTGAGCCTGTCATAGATTATATAAAGGATAATCCTTGTTTAATTATTGCATTACAAATAAATTCCTTATTCTCATATATTGAAACAACATTTTTAAAATATAAGGAATAATCAGATTTTATTAGACAAAAAGCAGAAATCATTTTCCTTACTATCATTGGGATGTAATATACATCCTCCAAATATAACCTATGACCACTAGGAATGTCTAAGATAACTATTCCCACAGATTTTGACAAAATGTGGGATCCATCGACAATCTTGACTTAAAACTAGCCTTTAGGTAGTCTTTTCCTTTGCTCGAACCCTTGCAAAGTATTGCAAATATGGTCAGTGGCTCGTGAATCTAATATCCAAGAATCGGATGAATCTGCCACATTTCTAATTCCTAACAAAATTAGGAAACCCATACCTTGTTTGCTTTTGAGGGACTCAAGGTAGACTGCGCAGTTTCTTCTCTAGTGGCCCTTCTTACCACAGTGGAAACACTTTCCCTTGGTGTCCTCTTTGTCCTTCTTTTTCATGGGTTAGACCTTCACCCCTATTTGGGCCTTCTTTTTCATTAGACCCTTCTCCTTTTACTTTCCCTTACCTTTGGGCTTAGAAGAAGATGCTACATTAGCCTCCGACCCATTACCCTTAATATTTAATATCTCCTCTGTACTCTAGAGTGTATTCATCAACTCACTCAAGGTCTAATCCTTAGTGTTGAGCTCATAGTCTAACTTACACTACTAAAAAGAAGAGTTTAAGCTATTGATGATCACGATCATCTGCGTTTTGGAATCCATTTCCACCCCAAGCATCTCAGCCTCAATAATCGCAGAGATTACCTTAAGCATGTAATCCTGCACTGGTTCACCAGGCTTTTGCTTGAGATTATGAAAGGTTTGGATAGCTTTCATCCTTGCAGACCTGGTCCTCACACCAAACATCTTATATTGGTGATGGACGGTTGCACCGGTAATTTTCATGCCTGCAAGTTGTTTTTGAGATATAACACTAACAAAAGCTAGAATATAGCACTTGGTAGTCTTATCAACATTTTGTCATCGCTCATGTTGTTGGACTTGCTCAGAATTTGACTTGTTACATAGAGGTGTAGGTTCATTGTCTGTTAATACCCAAGAATTTGTTCATATTGGAGAACAATGTCGAGGTTAGGCCTCCATTCATTAAAATTCTCTCCATTTTCCAATTTGTTATTAGTCAAGAGCATTGCGAGTGGATTCATATTGTGGTGATTATGTCTGAAAAAATAAATTATTAAAGAATAAGCATACTAGTCAATAATATTGGAACTTTGCATAAAATCACAAGGCATCCATGCATGATGATAAATTTAATAAAACCTTAAAAAATAAATCTTTATACGACAATTATTTTTCTTATCTATAATGGACTAGGTGACTGTGGGTCACCTTATCTATTAAAAGAAAACTGGGACCCTCCCATTGAAAAAGCTACTAAGTATCTTCATGCCTAACTTTTTAAGAAGCACTCTAATTTGGTTCGTACATTTATCAATAGAGCTATAGTGGGCAGATTATTGCTGAAATATGTTAAGTGTGTAACCATTCGATTAATCCACTAAAGGTACTTGTAAACCATGCCTCAGTGGGAGGTCATATTGCTACAAATGAGTTGACTTATCCTTTAAGATACCCAAACTATGTACGATCTAAGATTCATGTTCTCCAGTGGGCCGTAACACTTCAGCACATGTAAGATCTAGGGTTGGCAATTATTCTAAATGGCATACATTCACATAATATCGCATATTATTAGCATCCATCCACCCATTCATTTTATGAATTATAAAACTACTTTTGATTATTTGTCCTAGAACATAAATAATTGTAAGGCTCTTTAGCCCAAAGAAAAAATTTCTTGACTTCGATCTTTCGCTTCGAACTGTTCACTCACATGACCTGGCCCGTTTAGTAAAGCTGTCTAATGGAATTTATTTAACAAATCTTTTTATTTTTCTTAAAATCAAAATTTTTCAATAGGAAAATAAAAATTTCAACACTTAAAAGACTCATAAAATCGAATTTTTCAAGAGAAACACAAAATTCCAGCACTTGAAAATCTCACAAAACTGAAACTTCCATTACACCAAAACATAAATTGAAACCATTACCTATTATTTTCTTCGATCCATGGCTGCTTCATCTTCAACATTACAGAAATTTGTACATTACAAAATCAAAGAAAACAAAAAATCAAGACAAGGAGGAAACATGGCTATGATAGGCCACCCTCCTTGTTACAAACCAAACGAAGAAAACTTAAAAGGTAAAACTATATTCTAAGGACAACCAAAAGAGCAAAACATACACCATATATATTTCTATCATAAAAAATATACAGCATACATAAATATAATTTCCAACTCATTCAACATATAGGAACCAAATTATGTATAATAAAAATGGCTCTGATACCAATTGTTGGATCGAAAACAATTTCATACTACATTTGGCTAAACGGTAGATTTCAAAAACTTTTTTTTGAAATCAAAACATAGTGGAAGCATGATAACCAAATTAACATGTTTTAATCCATACATGATATGGTATTAGGAAAATAAATAACATAAGAAGATGAATAAAATTTTTCTGACTCCTTCGCTACAGCTTTGACTACTCGCTATTGTATCCTCTCCTTGCTATTGTATCCTTAGCCAATCTGATCTACCACTTGTTCTCCTTGGACAACTTGGTTAACAAGATCCTTTGGTAGGAAAGGAGAAGAAATATGATAGAGGTTTTCCTTAGTTGAAAGAACTAACAATGAGAGACTCTCTTAATGCTAATTTTCAGTCATGAATTTTCGGTCATGAAAGAAAAGAGAGAGGAAAACCAACCAATGTACCATTTCTTTCTTTTTTCTCAAAATGAAAGAGAGGACAATAAACGAGACATTCTCATTTGTTTAATATGGCTAGATGAAAAGACAACAAACAAAAATGACACTCTTATTTTTGATTGCAAGATGAAAGAAGGGAGAGAGAGCAACAAATGCACTTCTTCCTTGTTTTATTAAAGAATGTTGAAAGGTTGATATGTTTTTCCACACGTCAACATTAAATGAAAATCATTAAACCATTTAATGATAAGACCATTGAACCACTTAATGAGGACACCATTAAACCATTTAATGATGATGAAGCGTAATGAAAACTTGCCCTTAATTGGTTTTTCCTTGTAGATCTTGCACTTCAGTCTATATGGTGATTAACACGCAAGATCTCATCTTGGTGTTAAGACTTGATGGGTAGCTAGTCCATCAAATTATTGGTGCCAGTTTAATTACTAAAGTCAGTAAAACATCTAGAAGTGATGATATCGCTATAAACTCTTTATTTGAGTGAATGTTCCTTGATACATGTTTCAATTAATAATTCCAACATATAGACACTGCAGTAATACTCTGCAAAAATCCATTATGATCATATCAAGAATTATAATGAAACAGACATGAGTTCACCACTCGTCAAGATTGTGGTTTGTAATAAAAGAATGCTAAAGTGTATGTTTTAAGATTAAAGAAACGACCTACTTTATTCTTTAAAAACATAC
>JANSVA010428216.1:0-19509 GCA_025504915.1 Erythroxylum reticulatum | reverse complement strand
AACTACATGTAAACTCCAACAAACGTTGCCTAAAATAGGTCTTTATCATAAACGGGTTGATGGAGTAGGTTGCATAGTCGGATAATTTGCCAAAAATGATCCAGGTTTATGCCGATTTGAAAGTTTCGCCATGGCGAACTTTTCCCGAAAGGTCTCTTTAGTAAATGTTCAAATTTTGCCATAGCGAAGCATCAACGTCGCTACGACAAACTTACCTATTGCCCTCATTGACTTGTTGACTTGTCATCTTGGCCTTCACTCTTTTGCTCTACTTCTTGAATCTCCTATAATGAGAAATAGTAGTTTGTAGTATCAATTGTTCTAAAAAATCAATTTAGTGCAATTACTAATTATTTGTGACAATTTTACCCTCAAACTACACAAATTTAAAGCAAGCACTCAAGAGTTAAATTAAGCATAAAATCTGAAAATAAGAGCCAAGAAATATAATAAAAACCATGAAATTGTCACCAATTGATATAGGAGACTTCAGTTCAATCACTCTCGTTCGTGCCTTGTGATACTTGATAACTCTTGGTCATTAAATTCAATAGACCTTCATGTGCTCCTTGTGTTCATGAAACTATAAATACACAAGGAAAAGTATCAAAAAGTCTTAAATCAAAGTAATCCAAACTAACCAAGATGCTAAACAAATAGTCGCCAACGAAAGCACAAAAAACTTGTTGATTGCAAAACAAACCACTAGTTTTACACATTTCTAGGTAAAGACCATAGCCTACCCATCATCATTTCCAACCAATTAGATTTTGAGCAAGAAGAGAAAGTTGTAGAGAGAATTAAGAAGAGGATGAGAGCCATATGATTGCAAAATTTTAATATTAGGAGGCTTAGCCCTAATGTGATGATGCAATAGATTAACCATAAAGAAGGAGGCAGGACAGCGAGAAAAAGGCAAAGAGGGTTAAATCCAAACATGTAAGAGGTTATGAAGAAGGAAGTGGTGAAGCTTTTAGATGAAGGTATGATATACCCAATTTTAGGTAGCAAGTGGATGAGTCTGGTGCAATGTGTGCCTAAGAATGGAGGCATGACAGTGATGGAGAATGAAAAAGGTGAAAAGATTTCTACTAGGACCATCACAGGTTGGAGAGTGTGCATTGACTATAGGAAGCTCAATTTGGTCACTAAGAAAGACCATTTCTTATTACTTTTTGTGGATCAAATGATTGAGAGGGTGGTTGGCTATGCTTTTTATTGTTTTCTCAATGGATACTCAGGATACAATCAGGTGTTAATATACCCACAGTACCAAAAGAAGACTACTTTCACTTTTCCTTATGGGACTGACATTCCAAACGTGTATGATGGCCATCTTTACAGTTATGAATGAAGAATTCATAAAGGTATTTATGGATGAATTCTTTATTTTTGAAGACTCTCTTGATCTTTTCTTGTTTAATTTAAATAGAGTGTTACCAAGATGTGAGGAATCTCATTTATTCTTGAATTGGGAGGATCATTTCATGGTCCAAGAGGGAGTTGTTTTGGGCTATAAAATCTCATGCGAGGGGATTGGGGTAGATCAAGCTAAGACTGAAGTGATTAAAAAGCTCCCACCTTCTATCAACATCAAGGGCATCCGAGCATTCCTTTTTCATGCAAGGTTTTTACAGACAGATCATCAAAGACTTTCCTCTTATTACTAGACCTTTAACTCACTTATTAGTTAAATATGTTTCTTTTATGTTTGAAGATGATTATTTAGATTCTTTTAATAGGTTAAAGAAGACACTTAAAATAGAACTTATTTTGTTGTCGCCAGATTAGTCACTTCCCTTCGAGATCTGTGTAATGTTAGTGACCATGTCATTAGTTGTGTACTCGAACAATGGAAGGAGAAGAGGATATATGTAATTTGCTACGCTAATAAGGCCTTGATGGGAGCACAACTGAACTACACCACTAATGAGAAGGAGTTACTTGCAGTGGTATTTTCATGTGAAAATTTTCATTCTTATCTTTTAGGCTCATAAGTTATTGTTTTTACAAATCATGTGACATTGCGTTATCTCTTTGGAAAGAAGGATGCAAAGGCTAGGCTAAACTGATGGGTGCTTCTGCTCCAAGAATTTAACATTGAGATTAAGGAAAAGAAAGGAGCAGAAAATGTTGTAGTGAATCACCTATCGAGACTTCAAGGCGTACAAAATGAAGAGGAAGAGGAAATCAAAGAGTGATTTCCTAACGAGGCCTTAATTTTAGTAAAATATCCTTTTCTTCCTTGGTTCGCAGATATTGCCAATTATCTCTAAGGTAGTATTCTTCCCCCTAATCTCTCGCATCAATAAAGGAAGCATTTTTTATTTTAGTGTTCTCACTATATTTCGGATGAACCTATGTTATATAAGATGGCTGAATATGAAATGCTTGAAGTTTTGACTCAATGTCATAGTTTAGTTTATATAGGACACTATGGAGTGAATAAGACGGCTGCTCACATTTTACAGTGTGGATTCTACAGGCCAAACTTGTTCAAGGATGCCTGAGATTTTTTATTATATTGTGATAGGTTCCAAAGAGTTGGTAATATTTTAAAGAAAGATAAGATGTCACTTTCAGACATCATGTAGGTGGAGATATTTAATGTGAGGGGCTTGGACTTCATAGGATCATTCTTATCATCCGTAGGTAACTCTTATATATTGGTTAGAGTTAATTTTGTGTCTAGGTGGGTCAAAGCAATAACTACTCTAACAAACGATGGAAAAGTATTGCAACTGCTCATGAAGAGGATCTTTACTAGATTTGGGGTGACTAGAGATATCGTAAATGATGGAGGTAGTCACTTTTGCAACAAACATTCTGAGGAGATATAATGCTCATCATAGAGTGGCAACCCCTTACCACCTGCAAATGAGTGGTTAAGTAGAGGTGGTGAATAGAGAGTTGAAGAAGATTTTGGAGAAGGCAGTGAACACTTCAAGAAAAGATTAGGTTTTGAAGCTAGATGATACATTGTGGGTTTATATGATGGCTTTCAAAATTCCCATAGTTACAACACTATTTTGACTTATGTATGGCAAAGCTTTCCATATACTATTGGATTTAGAGCATAGAGCCTATTAAGAAATTAGAAAATTGAACATGGATTGGAAGATAGTGGGCAAGAAGAGATTGTTACACCTTAATGAATTGGAGGAGTTAAGGTATGATGCATATGAAAATGCCAAATTGTACAAGGAAAGTGCTAAGAAGTAGCATGATGCCCACATCAAGAAGAAGGAATTCAAGAGTGGCAACTTAGTGCTTTTGTTCATTTCATGAATTCGATTATTTCTTGGAATGTTCAATTCAAGGTGGAGTGCCCCTTCAAGGTTTTTCAAGTGTTTCCCTATGGAGCTTTAGAGACAAAAAATGATAAGGGTGAAACTTTTAAGGTTAATGGGTATAGGTGTAAGCTATACTTTGGAGGGCCATTCTTAGAAGAAAGAGAAATACTTTCTTTCCTTTCACTCACTCTTTCATGATGGCATATGGAATGGTCAAGCTAATGACCTTAACTTAGCACAATTGTCTTTTATTTGCTTATCTTTGCGATAGTGTGGTTTTGTTTTGATTTGATAATGTTTAGTTTAGTTTTGGTTGGTTTAACTTGTTTCTCCCTTCAATGTCTTATTGTTTAGGTACTAAATGATGTGTTTTGAGGTTACTTGAAGGTTTGATATGCATCATAGCTTATTGAGGACCAAAGGATGAGATAAAAATGCGCCACCTTCATTGCCCCCACCACTATAAGCCCATCTTGCCTTTAATCTCTTCTATTCTTCTTCTTGTGTTTTGTACTTTGATTTTCATTATATTATTTACTGGTTTTGGGTGTTCTCCTTTTCACATCGAGTACAATGGGTTTAGGATGCATGATAGGTTGTTAGTATTAGGTGTGTCATTTCCTTTACATTTAAATCTTTGTGATGAATGTGTTGGAAAGAGATTCTATCATGCTAGTTGGAATGAGATTAAATGCATATGTGAACTCAAATTAGTTTACTTGAGTGTTTGAACCATATTAAGTGATGAAAGTAGTTGGCTGCATAAGCTTACTTAGAGCTTGTCAGTTGAACAATGAGATAGTGCATAGATGCATAATAGATTTTCATTTGAGCCTATATGAGAAATGGAGCCTTTATGACTACATTCTATAGTCATTTCATTTCCTTTTTTTATGTAATTCTTCCTTAGGTAGTTACCTTCCTAGCCCCATTAAGCCTTTAATCTTTTGTTTATTGAAGTCACCCTATTTAAAAACCTACAAACCCCATTAGCTGGCCTAATCACAAGTTAATAAAGTGCTACGTGATACTTTAGTTTGGGAATTTTTTTTTGCTACAGTTTTTTTCCTTTCTAATATGCTTTAAGCTGATTTTAATACTTCTATTCTTATAGCACATTACATATAATTACTATTTTCTGTTCATTTTTTATTTATTATGAAAAAAGGGAAAAGAAAAAAATCAAATAATTAAAAAAAGAAAAAGAAATATCATGTAATGGCATCAATATATCTGGAGTAGTAGTCATATCCATTTGCATATCTTAGAAGTTTATCTTTGTCATCCCTTTGTACACTTAGAACTTTATAAATGATTATGATAAAACCTTATTAACCCACCTTAACCCTAGCCATATTATAACTCAAAATAATGTCCTTTTGATCTATCTTAGCTGTAATCATTGTGGAGGAGAATTGATGTATTAGCAAGCCTATGATAGTGTCATTTCCTATAGGGAGTTTGAGCGAAACACTAACCATCAAACACTTAAGAGTGATGAGTGAAATCTGTAATGAAGGTCCATTTTAAATTTATACTTATCTTTAAGTAATGGTTTCATAAGCTGAGTTTGCTTACATGCACCAATGAAAATTAGTCATGATGTGTGTAATAGCTTGACACTTGAGTTGGCCAAAGTTTAAGGGATTGCATGCTTTAATCTTTGTGAAATGAAGTGATAGAATTTTATTGGTTGTTTTTTATTTTTGCTTAAGGAAAAGCAAACATTTAAGTGTGGGGATGTTGATAAGTGTAAATTGCATTGTATTTGAGGGCATAATTTGATATTTGTTTAGTCGTTAATTCAATCATTTAGTATATGTTTAGGTTAGAATTGTGTTAGTTTGTTAATTATTTTTGTTTGTAAGTGTCTTAAGGTCAATATCAAAGAATGTAGGAGTTTCGGAGGGAACCTAGGCCATATCATAATAGAAGCACAAGGATTGGGCCACGATCATGGCCTGCATGCCATAATCGTGGCAGAAAGCTTATTCAAGGGTCAATAAATGTAAGGACATTTCCAAACTCAAGTTTTCAAGTCTTTTTGGTCCCCAAAAAATCCTAGGTGACTAAAACCCCAAAAAACCTTGGGTGACTAAAAGATAAGAAAGGGAACAAGCCTTCCTCATACATATACACATTCGACAGCCACCATTCACAATTGTTCTACTACTATTCACGTAAAGTCACAAGCTTCTAGGTGAAAAAGTTGGGAATCAGGACTGATAATCTAGAGCTTCCATAAACTTCCATGTTCCAGATTTTCAAATAAAAAAGGGAAGAAAGCTGCTATTGTATTTGTTTTATTTTTGTTCTTTCTGTATGTTTTGTCTTCTGGAGAATATGGATATGCTTGAACTTGTTCCTATTATAAGTGGCTGGATTTATTGTAGAGATTACTTTTAAACAACTTGTTGAACTCCTACGTTTTTGTTTCGAATGAATGAATCATTTTGATAAATTTTATGCTTAAACCTTACAATATATTAAGAAATTAAGTTGGGTAAATTTTATAGGGCTGTATAATGAGAGTTAGCACACTATAGATCTTCATTTATCAATTTAATTGAATAATTAGAGACAGATCTTGACTAATTAGTTGATTACCTATATGATAACTTCATAACTAGTTAAATTGGTGAACTAATTTTCTTAATTGAGAGATTGCATAGTCAAATCCATTTAATTTGGCTAAGGACATTTGATTACACCTTTGGGAGAGGGTCATTGAAACAGTAGGATATCTTGGGTGAGGCATAATTCAATCAACAAGGTGGGATGGAGACAAGATAAGGAAAAAGTGATCTCTAATATTTAATCTTGAGATCAAAGTTTTTGCATTTTTGTGATATTATTTGTTTGCTACTAATTTGTTTTATTAAGTTTATTTTTAGTTTTTTATTTGAATTTGAATCTTAAACAAAACACAAATTGAATTAAATGGTGCCTAAGTACAATCTCTGTGGGACAATATTCACTTTTTACTACAAGTAATGGCTTGTATACTTATGGTTTTTAGCATAAAACAAGTAGTTTGTTTTTTCATTCAACACCTTCTTTATGATTTTTCTAACTTTTTAAGGTTTATTTGTATAAAATGTTAACTATTGCTTAAAAAAATTTAGAAAAAACTTTTAAATATAATGATTAATTAGTATAGGATAATAATCGATTAATGTTGAATATCAGGAAGCACTTATTAACTAAAATATTATCTAGTGCTCTTAGAAACTCTTGTACAAAACTTAAAATCTTTTTAATTAAATTGATCGACCATTCCCCTAGATTGGTTGACTAATAAAGTGATAAAAACTCAAACTGATGATATTTTCCTTAATTGTTTCATTATATAACTTCAAACATCATCAAATTTCTCATCAACAAGAGCATCATACCAATTATCCTAACTTATAAAGAAATTTTTAGAGCCCCACACTTTATAAAATCCAAATACCCAAAATAAGATAATCATATCAAAGAATTAAATAACACATTAGAGTTTTAAATTTTAGGGTCTTACATCCTCCCTTAGAAAAAGTTTTCTTCTTAAAACTTAACTTCCATGAAAATCTAAATATAAGTTGCTTGCCTAGCTCTCTTCAACATATATAAGACAACAAAATATGAGGCTAAAAGCCAACTGTACTAAACCAAACAATAATAATAACTCACTGTTTTTTATTTATTCATCCTACTAACCTAGGATCATGTCATACTTTAAATCTAAAACTATTACACCATTTTACTATGTCCCTATCGAAAACTATTTTTTTTTTGTGGTAAACAGCCACTTAATTGCATAGCTAAACTAATCAAGCCTCACCATCAAATTAAAAATAAACCAACTTATGAAAAAGATTAATTTTGAAATTCTCAGTAAACTAAAATCTCATAAACATAATTTTTATTCCTATATGTTCAACTATCTCAATTGTCACTTCCATAATTAGTAAATTTATTCTAAGAATCTTAAAAATCCAAATATAACAAGATAATGAATATTTTATTTTTCGATTTATAGGATCCATCTAGCATATGGATGGTGACTCATATGCCCTTTATGTTCCAAAACTCCTCCTTTATGATTCCTCACCTAAGAAAATAAACAAAATAGTATTATATGCAATAAAATGTATAATCATGCTTATTTAGCATTACAACTTCATTCAAAATATATGTTCAGAAAATATATTATGCTTTTATCAAAAATCAATAATGTGTATAATAAATACACAAATCACAATCCATGCTTTTATCATATATCTTTTCAAGGTAGGCACCTGATGATATGTCTTGACTAATAATGGATCTATCTCACTTTAATTATTGATGATATTTCTAGGATAAAAATATAAGATGTATTCCATTTTAGCATAAGATGAAATATATCACTGAACACTTTAACGTTAGATGATACATCTTGACTAATAGAATGATACTTATCGACTATGATGCCAAATGATAGTTCCTAACCAACCACTACAGCTCACGAGTCTTAAACATAACAAATATTCATAATGTGTAATTACCAGTATCTTAAATATATCTAAACATAATGCTACAATAAATCATTAGGTGTCTCCTCAACACCCAAAAATCACACCATACAAGGATTCCAAAATACAAAAAATTAATCATATAAGTTCACATATATTAGTGCCTAAGCAACGTAAGAGGGGGTGAATGACTTGATTATAAAATTTAAGATATCTTACTAATAAAATCAATATAAAAACAATCAATATATATGTATATATATGAACAAATGGATTGCTTAATATAAACCAATCAAACAATTGAATAATAATTTAAAAAGGATGGGGAAGAAAGAATGTAATCTACTTTATAGTGGTTTAGTAAACAATTGTTACCTATATCTACTTTCAACACTCTTTTCATATATCCATTATAATTGTTTTTCAAGGCGAAGAATAACCTTCATACAATCTTTCTTGGCAAAGAGGAACCCTTTTACAATCCTCTTGCAAAGTAAAGAAGAACCTCAATCCCATATGTTATAACTTAAAATACATCATCTTATCAATTAATAACTTCAAAGAGACTTACTCACCCAAATATGAAATAATAATGGTTAAAGGATTGAAAAACACAAACATAATGTTAAAAGCAATGAAAAATACCTGTTTATAATGTTTTAGGACTCCTATTAGTTGATGGAGCCTAGAACTAGTCGTTATAATGGCTACTTGTAGAGCACTAGTTGACTAGTATAGCTTATATTTTGAAAAATATGTCCTAAATGCATAGATTCACTAGTCATTAAGAGAATGGTTCATTATTAGGCATATTGGTCAACCAATATGGCACATTAGTTGACCAATACATCAACCAGCATTACAATAAACTCTCAGTACAACAAATTTAACAAATTTAACAACTTTAACCTATAATGGTTTAAAAGCTAACTATATAAGTCTATAAATCAACCTAAAAAGATATTTTTAGCAACTTCAAATGCTCAACTATAAACCAACTTTTAATGCAATTATGATTTAAATACTTATCAAATATTCCTTAAAGTTTGTTTAAAAGATCAAAAGGCTTTTGTATTAAAATAAAAGCTTCAATAGCTCTTAATGATGAAAAGAACCATGCAATGAAGTAAAATGAAATGTTTATGCATGGTAAGTCTTTCTAATGCATCAATTTAACAAAGTGAGATTACAAATAATAATACAAAATATAAAATAATATTAATGAGCCTTAATCCTCTTTTGATCTTTTTTATCAGTATTTCTTCAGTTGCAAACTTCAACTTCTTTTGTTTAATGTCATAAACTATATTCTTATGTTTATGGCTTTATTTTGTTCTTATATTACATCTTATAAAGAAAATAAACTCGTTAGTACTAATTATGTTTTGTTATCATCAAAACAACGATTGAAATCTCTTGTGGTTCAATAATCTCTCACTTTTCTATGATGAAAAAATATTTGTGATATTGGAAAGCAATATGAAAATTAAGGACAGAAACTATTCATATCAATGTAATGAAGCACCCCCTTGATTCATGTATGAAATATAAATTAATATTAAGAAAAAATAAATATTTAATGTCAAGTGCAAAAGAAATGTCCACATATTAAATATAAATTTATTTAAGTAAAAAAAACACAAAATAGCATATATAAAAAATTTTATTCCCTAAATGTTATCACTCCTCCGAAAACTAATATCACTAATCTCTCTTCCCCCTTTTTGGAATTATCGAAAAGAAATTAATTATCCAAAAAAAATAAAGTTTCATGCAGCAAACTAACTTGGTAAAAGATCAATACTAAGTTGATTGAGATTTGTAAGATTGTTCAATAAAGGAAGTTATTACATATTCACAGAGTCAAAGAATTACTTAAAAAGTCAACATTGAAATAATCATAGCTAGTTATGTCTAATTTTGAAAAAGCCTTAATTTCAGTACTGTGTCTAAGTTAAAAAATTCAATTGAAGCAATAAAGATAAGTTTTGTTAAAATTAATGGTTGGAATTGTAACAAATATAAGCATAATTTTAATATCAAATGATCAATTTTAAAATTGTATAATTTTGAAATTTCAAAAAATAAATGAAAAATTAAGATAATTGAATTATGAAAAATTTTGAAAATCCCCAAATTGGAAACCTATGAATGACAAATTTTCAATTTAAAGCAATCTAATGAGATTTTTTATAAAATAAGGGATGGAGTTTTTCAAAGAAGGGAGTTAATTATGTAGGAGCTTGGAAGATATAAACAACCAAGATGAAAAGTATAAGAAAAATGGAGGAATAGGGTTAAACCGTGAAGGCGGGTTGACTATATGACTTGATTAGTCTAATGTCTTTGAGTGATCTCGACCAATATTCCTTTAACTAATAAACTCTCTCACTCCAGCAAGTTTGCAACCTATTTAGTTAATAGTATACTTAACCATACACTAACACTGATTGACTAATCAAGCCATAAAGTTAACCAGCCTTCATGATTTATAAATTATCATCTAAAGGAGCAACCAAAATTCTTATAAATTCACTAGAAAGAAGGGAATGTTAGATGCGAGGACATTGGTCGACCACATTACAACATTAGTTTACCAATGTGTCTATATGGGTAATCATAAAAGCAACCAAATAGCTAACAAAGTCGTTAAAAAGAAAGGGTTTGGTTTTGGAGAACATTGATCAACTACATTAAGGGATTAGTTGACCATATGTTATGATATTTTATAGTTTCCATCAATCAAAGAAAGACATGGATAAACTCAATCAAATACATGCAAAAGAATTAAATTAAAGCAAAACCACATAACAAAAAACAGATAAAAATCAATCAAGTAAATAAAGAAATTAGAAAGAGTTGATAAATGTGAAATGTATTGTATTTTATGGTATAGTTTAATATGTGTTTAGTCAATTATTCGATTCTTTATTTAAGTGTTTTATGGGTCAGTATAAGCTTTTAAGCTTAAATATTATGTTTATGAGATACCTTCATGTGTTTGCTAGTATTTTAGGGTCAAAGAACAGAGTAGTTTTGGAAGACATTTAGGCCAAAACAATGGACCATGATCGTGACCAAAGCACTAAAGTTGGCCCACAATCATCATAACGACTTAGAAGTAGGCACGATCATGGCTTATAAGGCCACAGTTTTAGCCTACATCGGGCAGATGCGTAGCCACTTCCAAACTTTACATTTGGAGGGATTTTTTGGACCTTTCGGACCTTAGAAAAAACCATAGTTCAACCATAAATACAAAAGAACATTAATAGAACAAAAAAAGTAAGGAGAGTAAGTTTCATTCATCCACCACCATCAAGAAACCCTAAAGAGTTTTCATCGAGAGATTGGGAAAGAGACGAAGGAAGAGAGACGTGGAGAAGAAGCTGACATAAAGTAATCCTGACGTTGTTGCCTTCGTTATCCGTTCAGTTATGGTTGTCGATGTATTTAAATTTTATTTATTTATAGAATTGGGATAGCTATTGAGATAGGATTTTATGAATGTTGATGGATGTCTAAACTCACCTTCAGATTTTTTATTTATCTTTGATTCAAAAAAAATATGATTGTTTATATTGTTTGGATTTATTACGATTGATTTCTACACTTACATAATTTGATGATAGACTAAGAGGGTTAATCGAATGAAAAATAATTAAATTAGGCTAACAAGAGTTGGGTGATTTAATAAGAATGAGAAATCAATCAAATCGGTAATTGTATGAAGAGAGATCTCACATAAGCTCCCGTGTGTCTATTGGAAAACTTCGAATCTAATTAAGGGTTAGATAAATTGTAAATTGTTAATTTGCAATTTTCCATAAATTGTCAAATACTCACATGGGACATCAAAGCCTATTTGAGTTTCAATAAGAAGAGTACAATTCATGGGATTCCAAATTGGATAAAATCATGGATAATTTAACAGACATGGAAAAGAAATAGAAGAGATTGGAAGAGCAATTTGAGTAAGTAACTGAAAATCATGTCTTGTCTATTCACAACCTAGAGATTCGAGTTATACAGCTTTCTTATGAATTTTGGAAGAGAAGTGTGGGAGACTCTCTAAGTAATATGGAAATGCATCAATGAGAGCAATATGAGGCTATCACACCTAAGAATGGGGGAGAGCCAAAAGGATGAGTGGAAAATCAAACTGAACTCTAACTTATTGAAAACCAAGAGACGAAGAAAGAGAATGAAGAAAAGAATGCCAACTATCCCTATTATTCACCAGTTCTTGATAAACCATGTGCGAACATTGAAAAATCTTTGTAGATGTCCATGAAAAGAACCTTATCCTTTGGATTAATGATGACCAAATGACATTCAATATGAATAATTATAATAGCTCGTTTCTATACTCATGGATTAGGCTAACTACGTAAGTCATATTCTATAAAAATATATGAAGTGCTATACATACATGAATGATGATTTAGAGACATTGTAAAAATAATATATGCACTTCTTTAACATATCTGGGTCATGTCAAATGAGTGCATATACTATTTTTACAATGTGAAAGATCTTAAATGATTATGATGTAATGGCATCTAGATTATGTCTTAAATTTTAATTTAGAGGGATTCTAATTATTGAAAAATGGTGGTATAGTTGCATGACACATGACCTAGTGATTAAGTGACAAAATGACTAGTTATAGATTAACAATTGGTAATGTAAGAGGAAGACACATGACTTGGCTCTCCATTTGACAAGTGGTAAGACATGTGTCCTACCTCTCTTATTGGATCGGAAACATAAGCATACTATATTCAAATAAAACGGTAGATTTCAAAACTTTTTAGAAATCAAAATTATAGCAGAAGTAATATAACGAAATCAACATACCAAGCCATACATGATATGATATAAGGAAAACAATTTACATAAACAACAAGATCGAAATTATTACTGACTCCATCGCTACAACTTTAACTCCTCACTGTGTTATCCTATCCTCAGCAATGTATTCTCTCCTTAGTAATTTATTCTCTTCCCATTATTGTATCCTCTTCTCATTATTGTATCCTCAACCAATCCGATCAACAACTTGTTCTCTTTGTAAAACTTAGTTAACAAGATCCTTTGGTGGGAAAGGAGAATAAAACTTGAATACATTTTACATTAGAAGAAAGAATCCAGTGACGAGACACCTCTCATGTAAAATTTCAGACAACAGATGCAAGATAAGAGAGAGAGAGATAAAAATTCAACAACACCTTGTATTCCTTCTATCAATTTTAGTTAAGCATCAAAGAAAGAAGTGAAGTGCATCCAATGCATCACATCCTTAATC
The DNA here is from genome assembly GCA_025504915.1 of Erythroxylum reticulatum. NCBI lineage: Eukaryota > Viridiplantae > Streptophyta > Magnoliopsida > Malpighiales > Erythroxylaceae > Erythroxylum > Erythroxylum reticulatum. Next base: position 6,412 of record JANSVA010428216.1, on the reverse strand, counting down.
TGTCATAAATAGGCCAATAAATGAGACTTGTTGTGCCCCGCTTCCAAAACCCAACTATCTGAAATATCATAAGATGTGAGCATATTTCCCTGTAGGGTTATTTCAATGAAATCTCCTTAACCATCATCCCACAAAGGGGAAGCCACACTAGTCAAACACTAAAATTTCAAAATTAATACTTTAAAAGAATTGTAATACATGTCTCTAGTTTTTTTTACAACAAGAATCATGTCATTTAGAGCTCTATATCTTAATATATGATTAAAATACCGAAGTATGTTCAGTAAAATAAACAATTCATGATCTTCCAATCCATATCCTTACTTTCTTTCCATCAATATTTTTCAAATCAAATCCAAAGGCTACCAATTTTTATGTAGAGATAGAAGAATGTGTTAGAAATCCAATTCTTCAAGAATTAAGTCATTTGGAGGTCAAATGAAAAAGTTATGGCCAAAAAACCCGAGTACGATTACATAAGATGCTCTCGCAATCGCACCAGTGAGGTGTTGCCTTTCCTTCAATCCGCAGCTTCTGTCGTGCTCGCACCTGCTCCTTGTGATCGTACCTAATACATATTTATAAATAACTTTCACTAGAAAGGTTGGATTAAGATCATTCTTCAACCATTTCAAAGAAGACTTTTGTACCTACAACTTCTATGAAGAACTCAAAAAAAGTTTTTGCTTCTAAAAGGGTCAACAATTTCATTTTAATGTAGCTATCCCATATGTACATCCTAGGCAGCATTACTAACTTATAATGATTATTTCTCTTAACTCTGATATCTAAGAATTTTATGATTTATATCATTAAAAAGCTAGAAAGATAAGCTATAACTTTTCAGAGCCAACTTTATCTAACTCAACCTAGACTAAACCATATTTTCCCCTGAAGTCAGAACACAAATTTTTCTTCTGTGAAAACTTGAAAATGTAATGTACAACTTGGAAGGTTATGAGCATAACCATTCAACTACTAGCTTTATTTCATTAAACTATCTAATTTCTACTCATTTGACTGATCACTTACAACTAATTCTCATCATTCACAAAAATCCTAGTTTCTTTTCCATAACATCCCACTTATATATAACAACAATTCATGTTCAAAATCCATCATCTCAAGTTGATAACTTCTTCAAGTATACCTAAGTTCAACTCAACTTCATTTATACACAAACTCATATTTCATTAACCTCAAAAGGATAGAGTTTTACAAAGCTTTAATAGGCATTTAAGTCACAATACATCAATGCCTCAAAATCTTAAACTACAAAAGCTACATGAACTAATAATCTTTAAAATACGACTAAAGCTATGTTTTTACAAATTCTAGCTTAAAATGCAAAACAAGCAGAATTCAGAGTGATGCCTTGTCTCTTGATCAATCAATCTCATTTTCTTCACTTGAAGATGGGATGGAAGGGGGGTGAGCTTAAAGCTCTTGGGTAAAAAGATTATAACAGAGAAACAAGCAAAATCTTGAAAATATTCATTCGTCATGTAATCCAATTCACAAACAACACAATTTATGCATTCATCAACTTGTTCACAAAATCATAAACACATAAGCACATTAGAATTGTTTGGGTGGGTCCAAAACAGAATGTACTACACATTTCCACAAAATGGTCCTGTGTATCGTTAAATATAACGTAGTATCATAATCCTACAAAATGGTCTTATGTAGTCGTGAACTTATAGGAATCCGTGAAGGAGCTGCATGCCACTAACGGGTAGGTGGTAGAAGCCTTTTGTCAAAGTGCCCTTGACTTAACTTAGGGGACTACCACAAACCCACATAAGATGTATTTCTTGACTTGAAACAAATTGTGCAAAATGACACTTTTTTAAAAACATGATTTTCTTAACATTTTGCCACAAAGGCATATTTCAGAAACACAATTGTCGATGAACATGAAATATTTCACATGCACTTCCATGAACCAAATTCATATACCAAACATATAACAATTTCTCAAGTTATTCAAAAGCAATAATGCAACAATTATGAAGCAATTTGAAATCATTTTATTTTCTTACATTAAAAGAAAACATTCATGGCTCAGTACTCAATTGTAAACATGAAACCCACATTGAATTCCTTTCTTAAAGTCTTGCTCAAAATGCCTCTCCTTTTGTTCCTCTTGCCTCTCTTGATTCCCTTAACATTGGCAAAATTCCTAATTTAATAGGAACTCCAATTTGAGGACCTAAAGAAGCATATGCATAAAATTGATCCTAAACAGCTTAGTCACATACATTTCTTAAGCTTTATAAACTAAAACCCTTCTAAAAATTCGAAAAATTAAGTAAGACCTTACCTTGAATCTTCACCAAATGAAGAGTTTCTTATCTCTTATGAAAGCTCTTCTCTTCCTCTACCTTTTTCTCTTCTTGAACAAACTAAAAATCTCCCTAAAAAGCCTAGAAAATATGAACCCTAGCTTAACTCTCTTCTTTCCTCCCAACCAATGAATCTCTTTATTCTTTCTTCTATTTTCATTCTTCTCACTCAATTTACGTTTTCTCCTTCTCCTAAATCCAAGGCCACATTTTCATCTTCCTATCCTACCATTAATTAGTGTGTAATGTCCATTTTACCCTTTCTTATATGCCTTATGTTCTTTATCCTTCAGTTACTTTCCAAAAATGCCCTTAAACATTCTTACTACCTTAACACTTTAATTCAATTAACCTATGTCATAAAATCTTATTAACATTAACATAATAATTAACTCCACCAAAAATTTCCATAAAGACCTCATCATTAATTTAAATCATGCTTATTCATCAAGAAAAAAATTCAGGGGCTAACAAGACTCTTCTCATTGTTTCTAAGATGGCTATAAGAAAAGACCAATAACCTAAATGATACATCTCATTTCGGTTTTGTGTGACGAAAGAAGGAAGACAGTCCATCAAATGCACGTCTTTCTTCTTTAATCCAATGAATGCTAAATGGTTACATGTTATCAATAAAAGATAACTAATAAACCATTCAATAATGCATCTCCCAACACAAATACATTGAATCATTTTCTGTAATATTTACCCATGTACAATTTCTCATTTCTAATTATCCACAAACTTTCATTTTCTCACATTCTAAAAAAACATCACTTTTCTCACTAGTTCTATTAACTCAAACTCTTAACACATGTTAATGCATATGACATATACACAAGCGAGTCAGACTAAGAATCAGTTGCTGCTGCATGCTAAGACATGTCAAAATGCATGTAACTTGATACATATTTCCAAAAATGCCCATGTAAGATACTAAACCTGTACTTACTCTGATAACATACATGTTGTGCCCTGTTTTAGGAAGCCAACTATCCAGAATATCATAAGATATGAGCATATTTTCTTATAGGGTTATTTCAATGAAATCTCCTTAACTATTATCCCACAAAGTGGGAACTCCACACCAATTAAACAAAAAAATTTCAAAATTACTTCTATAGAAAAATTATAGCTCCATGTCTCTAGTTTGTTTTGTGATAAGAATCTTCTCACTCAAAGCTCTATAGCTTTAGATATGATTAAAATACCAAAGTATGTTCAGTAAAATAACCAATTCATGCTCTTCCAACTCATACCCTCACTTTCTTTCCATCAATCTTTTTAAAATCAACTCTAAAGGCTGGCTAAGAATGTTTTTGAATAGATAGAGGAATGCGTTAGGAATTCAATACTTCAAGAATCAAGTCAATTGGAGGTCAGATGACAAAGTTAAGGCAAAAATCCCGAGTGTGATTGCACTAGACGCTCTAAAAAATTGATCCTAAAAAGTTTAAACCCATGCATTTCTTAAGCTTCATAAACCAAAACCCTTCCAAAATTCCATAAAATTAAGTAATACCTTACCTTGAATTTTCACCAAATGAATAGTTTCTTAGCTCTTATGAAATCTCTTCTCTCCCTCCACCTTTTTATCTTTTTGAACATCCTCAAAATCTCTCTAGAAAACTTAGAAAAGATAAACCCTAGCTCAACTTTCTTCTTTTCTCTCAACCACTAAAACTCTTTTCTTTCTCTCTTCTATTTTCATTCTTCTCCCTCAATTCACATTTTCTGCTTCTCTTAAATGCAAGAACACATTTTCATCTTCCAATCCTACCCTTAATGAGTGAGCAATGTCCATTTACCCTTCCTTATATGCCTTATGATCTTTATCCTTAAGTTAATTGGCAAAAATGCCCTTAAACATTCTTACTACCTTAAAACTTTAATTCAATTAACCTATTTCATAAAATATTAAAAAGCTTAACGTAATAATTAACTCCACAAAAAAATTCCATAATGACCTCATAATTATTTAAATCATACTTATTCATCAAGAAAAAAATTCGGGGCTAACATTTCTCCCTCTCTTAAAAGAATTTCGCCCTCGAAATTACTATCTAACCGATCAAGCGGCAGGGGTATGTTTCCTCTTATGCTCCTCGAATTTCCATTTAATTTCATGACTCAAATAACCTCTTTCAAATGACCATAGTTAATGGATTCAATCAATCCTTCAATGACTTATTTAGATATCACACTATCTTAACTGTTTCGTCAATATATTTTAGATTAGTCACCCCTTTTCGTCCCACTATGTTGATGACAGCAATATCAGATTACATTAATATTTCATTGCATACTCATATAACACACATTATAAATCTAAGACATCTTTTTTGGTACTACAAACTCATATGTTAATGGGCCTGTGCTCTCGATAACTTCATTTGGATGAGTACAATTTGAGATTAATTTATCCTTTTTCCTAACTAAGTACACCCTGTCATGGAAATGCTTTTAGAAACAATTCATCTTTTGCTTGATATTTCACATTTATCTATTGTTTATCTCACTATATTCAATACCTTTGGTGTTGATCCACCTAACTCATTTATCTCTCTTGAATCACTTAGTTTCTAACACAGATCAGTTTCACTTCTCAGTAACATCTCCAATCAATACTAACCTTCAACTATTTTAGGCTTTATTCATTTAAGTATAAATACAGATGACTCTTCCTGTTGTATAATGTCGTATATGGTATTCTAATGGTAATGAGTGTTATGATTAAATTCAATTAAGACTATAATTTGCCCTTATGTTTCTATGAACTCCAAGGTATAAGCTTTAATCATACCTCTAACAATTATGACCGTTGGTAACTCATACATTCTTCTACAATTAAATGCTATTTTGGCGTATTCATACTAGGATGTAAATCATAGGATGTTAATTATGCTTATCTAACACTCTTTGCTCAATCATCTTTATCGGTACACATACTTTTTATTTCAATCCCAAAGTACCATTCTTCTTATTCGAACTCAAAATTTGTATTCATTTCCAATTTCTTAGTAAGATTCGCAATTTCTGGATCCTTAATTAGGGCTTTGTTCATGTGAAACTAATCTTAATTTTTAGTGCATCTAATAATGCTTCATTTTCCCCTAAATTCAACTCCATTCTGCACTCTTTATTGCACTAGATTTGATAACCTCAATATCCAAGTTTGTGATACACTTATGTTGAATTTTCTATTCAATGCATCTGATTACAACACTAGTTTTACTAGTATATTACTCATTTGTACAATCATAATCTTTTAGTACTTCTATCCATTGTCTTAATCTTGTATTCAATTCTTTCAACTCAATAATTACCTCAAAGTTGAATGATCTATATGTTTATATATATCCAAGATGTTTTTGTAAATATAATGTCTCCAACTTTCAAGCAATCACTATTACATCAAGTTTCAATTCATGTATCAAATAATCAACCCATGAGGTTTCAATGGTCTCTATGCATATGAAATCACGTTATCATGTTGCATTGGATTTCATCCTAATCTCTTATACAACATCATTGTATACTATAAAATCTCCAAATCTAGACGATATAGTTAATATAGGTGTTATAATTCCTAAAAAATCTCTTTACTTTCATTACTCATACGATTTATACGTTTTTCCTCAAGTATTCAAACTATTCTTCTCAACTTTTTGAATATATTTAATATATCATTAAATTTTGTTTGGATCACTTTGATCTTTAATACAATAGTACTGTCGGGGCATTTGCTAACTCAAACAAATATTTCCGAAGCTCCATATGCCTATGATTAGTTCTCGTAATTCCTTGAATAACTAATTCCTTGATGAGGTAACATTATCTTATGTTATTTTTCACCTTCCCCATTAACTTACCATCCTTAAATGATTTTCTCCATTTTTTAGATTTCCTCCAATTTCACCATGACTTATTCCACTGTTGGGTCCTACCAGTTCGACCTGGGCTCAGACCCACACCAAAGGAACTGTCCGCTTTGGTTATGTCGAGAATTGACCGACGCAGCGGCTACTCGAAACCATAACCTCACGGTTTTCTGTACGCCTCTT
>JANSVA010428102.1:0-19540 GCA_025504915.1 Erythroxylum reticulatum | reverse complement strand
TAATCAAGTTGGTCGCTTGATTATGGTTTAGACTGTAGTGTTGCGATTTATCTCCATATAAGTAAAGGAGTTTATTTAAAGGGAATAATGGGTTTCATATCATGATGGTGGTTGACTATCGATAATGGCACAATTAAATGAATCTGGAATCAAGTATATTTTCAAGAACAAAGTGGGTAGTTACAACTTAAGCATTCGCTTATTAAGGACCATAATCTTGATGAGTGGTGAACTTGTATGTGTTTAATTATAATTCTTGATATGATCAGAATAGATTTTATGAAGTATTAATCTAGTGTCTACATGTTGGAATTATCAATTGAAACATGTATCAAGGAACATTTACTCAAATAAAGAGTTTATAGTGATGTCATCACTTCTAGATGTTTTAAGGAGATTTGGTGATTAAATTGACGCCAATAGTTTTATGGACTAGCAACCCATTAAATCTTAACACCAAGATAAGATCTTGTGTGTTCATCACCATATAAAGTAAAACGGGAGATCTAGAAGGAAAAAACCAATATAAGGGCAAAACAGTAATTTTACCCTTTACTATGCGGATGGCTATAATAAGGTTCTAAATAGGGTTTGCAATTGAACATAAAATATATGTTCTCATAATATTTAATAATTCAAGAGTTCAACTAATTATCTTTTGTAGAATGACATTTAGTTAATAAGCTAGAATTAATTATAATGAGATTAAGTTAATTCTAAGCTCATTGGAGCTTGAATTATCAAAGTTCAATAAGATTCCCCACTTGGCTTCAAGAAAGGTAATCAAGCTAAGTAAAAAATATAAATGGAGGCATTAGAAGCCCATAATTGAATATTAGGCTTGCACTAATTAATGGTTAATTAGAAGCCCAAATGTTCATTTAGAAATGGGCTAGACTTTGGTTTAATATAATTGATTAGATTAATTATATTAATTTTTTTTTTAAGAAATGAAGAATCAATTTCGGTTATTAGGGTTGAATGTGCAGATGCACATTTTACATCAAAATGCTAACTAAATATGGTCTTTATTATGGTTTATCATCATTAAATGGAGTTATGAACTTACCATTAAATGGTTTAATGGTGATCTTTTAATGTTGGCATTATCAAAAACCAAAATTAACATGATAACATTTAGGTTAATAGACTTTTCATATAGTCATCTTGAAGACAAATGAGAAGAGTCTCATTTAATGGCTTCTTTATGATTGATGAAATGAAGAAATGATGCATTAGATGGAAGACTCTTCTTTCCTTTATTGTTAACCGAAAGTGGGAGTGAGTAAGAAGGTGTTCTTACATTTTTATCACTCTCTCTATTATCTTGCATGAGAAAAAAAATACAGTGCATGAGAGTGTATCATTGTTTTTCCTTCTTTCTTCTAAGAAATTACTACTCCAAAGTGTTTCTTCTCCTTTCCCGCCAAAGGATTTTTTTAACCAAGTTGCCCTAAGAGAACAAGAGGTAAATCAAATTAGTTGAGGATACAACAACAAGGAGAAGATAGATTAACAAAGCAAAGTCTTTGGATACAAGAAGAAGGAGAGGATAGCGCAGCAAGGAATTAAACCTGTAGCGAAGGAGTCGGTAATACTCTTCATCTTGTTCATGTCTATTATTGTCCTTATACCATATATTATAGAGATTGGCATGATGATATGGATATATATTGCTTCTGCTACAAATAAGATTTCTATAAAGTTTTGAAATCTACCGGTTCTCCAAATATGGCAAGCTTTTTTTCCCGATCCAACAATGACTGAGTGCCTTTCAGATACAAATATAAATACTATCCCATTAGGCTCAGTTAGTTATAGAAATCTCGAAGCAAAGCTCTACGTGAAGAATTATAAGCTTAAACCTCTTTTAGACTGGCTACTCTAGTCACAACACCTTTATCTAAACATGCATTTTATGAAATGCATCAAATAACAGAATATGCCAAGTATAGGATTCTCTTATGATGCATAGATAGAATCTCATATTTGTCGGACCTATTTCTAGCATTCAACTTTCGTTAAATATATAGATATCATTTAGAATTCAAATGCAAATAAAAGAATTCCAATACATTCCTAAATATCAAACTCCTCGAACCATTAAAGTCCAGAATTCATAAACATATCATAATCAATTCATTACCAGTTCAATAAATAGGAATTGAATAGAAACAAAAATAAATCAATCCTATTGATATCATCTAAGTTGTCTTACAGTAAACTCCAATTTATATTATTGCCTAGATAGTCCGATAATGTCTTAATGATGTTTGACTTGAGTGTATAAAATCATACAATTCACACATAATACACATTAAAAGTCAATCAATCAAATACATATTCATTTTTGCACATATATACATATGTCATGTTCAATGCATGCTTAATTGTTTTCCCCAGATATGAAACCTTATTTAACTTTTTTAAACATTCTACATCATAATTTATATACTACCATTTCACAACTAGGTTTGTCCACTTAAAATAGCTTAATTTATGCCAAATTTATCAATCATACTTTGCACTTATCCTCAAACATTTCCATGATCAAAAGGCATCTTATAATACACACACAATTGCTACCTTACATCTGAAATTTTAACAAGCTAAATCTATACATTCATCAAAATTTTTCCAGCAACATATACTCATGCATTCACCCAATTCTGATTCAGAAATACCTTCCTTTCTTCAATAACCATCCAAACTTAGATGCATTATTATTAAACATTCTTTTCCTTGAAGTATAACATCAATTAATAAGAAAAACTTATCACATATTTAACTAACTTTTCCAACATCAAATTATGTTCTTTTAAAACCTTAATCAAGTCCAAATTCATCATAGTTATATACCTTCTCTTTAATTGTTTCAAGAATCACAGAAAACATTTTTTTTACTTCTATTCAATTTCCACAATCGTATATGGATTCCCACCATCGTGTGATGGGTTATCCAAAAGTTTCCATTCAATTCCTTCATTAGTTTTCTAGATTTTCTCATGACAAGATGAGGGTCAGTTTTGTATGGCCATTATGACATCAAAATGAAACAATTAGGCAGTAAAAACTTCTAAAACAATATACCCATATGCCTTAAGTTTCTAATGAACTAAATTTCATACAATGTGGTTCAGTATTATGCTAGTTATTCCCTCATGTAAAATATATTCATATGTATCTACTTTAATATAAACTTAAAATCATCCTATTCGGATATCTACAGATCAAGTTATGGCCAAAATACCGATGTATGTTCAGTGAAAAAACTACAGCTAACATATTGCTGCAATTCTTCATTCATTTTTTTCCATTTTTTTTACACTTTATACCAAAGTTAAACAGCCTCTTTGTAGTTCATCAATTAAAACTCTATTATTGCTGAATCATACCCAATTCCTCATCAATAACCTCTCTTATTCCAGTTCAAAATTATTCAATTAATAGCTCATAAATAGTCAAACCAGAAACTTTTACATTATTATGCATATAGTCCTAGTTTTTTCCAAATTCAAGAACACCAAATTAACATCTTTGTTTGGCATAAATCCATATCCATTATAATTCAAATCTAGACCTAATTCATACATAAATCAATCCATATCCCATGGTTTTCATACACTAAAAACAAAACAGAAACACTTCCAAGTTCTTGCAAAAATTTCGAGCACAATCAATTATTAACATCACATGCATTTCATTCCAATCCAAGCATCATTCTTATATCATTGGACATGAAATAAAACTCATATTGTCACTTACTTGTTAGGTTTTCAATTCATCACAAACTTAAGGTGAAAACAGGTTGATTTTGGACAACAAGATGAAGGTAACTGTTAGTTTAATTCCAAATTTAATTCCAAATCCATAACATTTAATTCCAAATTTTCTAATTGAAAACTAGTCATACCAAAATTCAAGACATATAAAAACACAATTCACATCGTGATCACTTAACATTTTTCATACCAGGCAATAAGTCAATCGAGTGCAAATGATAACTTGTAATGTGCACAAATATAAATTCGTGTATGAATGCTAGTGTTATGCATGTATATGTGATATTTAATCTAAGGTTAAACCCTAAGCATATTCTAGAAAAATGGGATATTACAGTGGCAACTCCCTACATCCACAAACTTCTAGACAAGTGGAAATAAGTAACAAACAAATTAATGGGATTTTGGAGAAAATTGTGCACCCATCACGGAAGGATTGGTCAACAACTTTAAACGATGCACTATGGGCTTATCACACGACTTACAAAATTGTCTTAGTAATGAGCCTTATTGGCTTGTTTTCAAGAAGGCTTGCTATTTACTGGTCGGGATTGAGCATAAGACATTATGAGCAATCAAAATGGTGAACCTAAAGTAGGAGGATAGAGGATGGGAGTGTTTGCTTCAACTTTCAAAATTGGATGAACGAAAGTGAGGCTTACAAGAATTCCAAAATTTGTAAGGAGAAAACAAAATGCCTTTATGATAAGGGTCTTGTGAAACCATAATTGGAAGGAGCGATTGAGAAGGAAACCGTAGAATCCATCAATTTTAGCAATCCACATCAAGAATAACAATTTGGGCCATCCAGCTATAAGAAATTAAAGAAGCACTTAATGGAAAGCAACCCATATAATTTTTATCTTGTTTATCTTTTACTACTGTTGCATGAGTTTTTTGTTTTTTATTTATTTGGTTAATTTTCTTTATTTTAAAAAAAGCTTAGTTGTAACTGAACAGTCCTAGTCACACTCTTGACTCTCGTTCAGCCCTTTAAATAACCCCCCTTTAGAATACCTAGTGTGCTTATCTTCACATTTTCCTTATTTTCAAATATGATTTGGCATTCTCCATTTCCTCCAGCCACAATCGCCGCTCCTCACCTAGACATCGTGCGACTTTCCTTACCCAGCTCTAGCCGCAGTAACCCACTCCTTGCCTAAGACATACAACCATTGTCTTGCCACACTTCTCAGCGTAACCCTTGCCACTACTCTTCTTGACACTGGACATCCGTGCATCACCTCCCTCGGCACAATGCACACCCGTGCACACCATAACAACCAAGTAGAAGCAACCACACCACTCTCTACCAATATAGCCAAATATAAATATCCTGAGGATTTTATAGCTAGCAACTTTTGGTCCTAAGTGACCAGTTATAGGAAAGTGTTTTCCCTTGGTCAATCTAAATCATCTGCCATCATGGACCCTACCCTTTACTATCTCCATCGTCTTTTAACTTTTACACTATTCAGTAAAGGAGCTAGCAATAAGGTAGTTTCTAAAATTGAATTATTTATTTTGTGGTGTATGGTACATGTTAGGCCTTTTAATGCTAAGATTTGGTTAGGTATGCACTTAAATAAAGTGGCTCAATCTAGTGTAGGTAAAATAGTAGTTAGGGAAATCATGACCTAAATTTCAGAACATCTTAGTTTGCTAACGAAGAGAACACCTATGTGGCTAGTTTCGAGCAACTTGACTCTTGACTTGAAATTCTTAGGGTCGGTGAAGGTTATGGGTTCAATGAAGGTTATCAGGCAGCAAGGCAATCATTATGATCTTATCTATGACAACACGGAGGAAGTTTCAGGTAGCAAGCGAGCTCAAGTTATGAAAATTGAAGTTCCACAAGAAGATGATGTTCCACTACTCGAAGAAATGCATCAGACTTCTCTATCTACTTTCGTGGAGTAACAATCGCTGCTAAATCAATTGATAGCGTTTGAATGAAAAAGAAATGAAGGGCTCCATAACATTGAGGCTAGCGTGGCAGAGATTTGAACCTTCATGCCCAATTAGAATACTTACTTCAGATAGCCTCCACCCCCATCTTGGTATCATATTTTTATCCTTTTCCTTTTTATTTCTTATTTTTTAATTTCTTTTAGTTTTAATCTTTGTCATTGGTTGTGTTCTCTTGCCTCTTAAATCCCTCTTTCATGTTCTTATCATACTAAGGGCAGCGTGATGTTAAAGTGTGGGGGCAGTATTAGTTAAAAATTGTTTATTAATTATGTGTTGCGTATTTTTTTCCATTTGATATTTAGAGAAACTTGGTCATGACATCAACTCGATTGGGATTAGAAATGTATAATATGAGTGAAAGAGTATACTTGCATACTTAGACTAATTAACTTAGATTTTTGTTAAATGGACATTAGCTTGTTGTGATGGATGAATGACACTTTACATCTGGTAAGAATTTGAGCCTTTTTGAACTATTAAGCACCATATTCATGTATTCTTTGTTGAGAGTTTCCATCATGATTGAGGAACTCTAGAACTTGCTTGTAAATTCTAGTTAAGATCACATCATCTTATGTAAATGTTGAAATGATGAAGGCAATTAAGATTTACCCTTTTGTTTAAAAAGCCACCATGATATTACCTTTAACGAACCCCCTTTGAGCTTAACAAGAAACCTTTTCTTTCTTTAAACCCACTTTGAGCTTAACATGAAACCTTTTCTTTCTATAAACCCAAAATATGAGCCCTGACCTTAATTATTTATCCTTTTCATTGTACCCACCACAAGGCATGTTGAGCATTTGAATGTGTATGATTAAGTTTAGGGAATATGATTGAATGTTTGATGTGTATAAGTTTTAATAAATAACCGTCGATAATCCACAAGCGCATGGTTCGCTAGTGTAGTACCTATAGTGCCGATCCCACAAGGAGGGATAATCTAATCCTAAAATCTAAAGCTAGAAACAATTATAGAAATTCAAATTGCAGGAAACTTAAAAAATGATCACTCAATTCAGTCAATCAAATTAAAAATTGAATATGAAAATATTAATTTCTAAATAGCTACAATACACACCCAATAATCAACCTAAGAAAATTACAAATTAAGAGAAAGGGAATTTTACCTATCCTTAATGCTAACGTAACTGATTATGAATTATTGGATTGTTGGTTCTAGACAATCCTAGGGTAGATTACTCTCTCTCGAGTTATAACCATTAGCCCTAATCAGATTATAGAAGTTGCATTCTCTTAATTAGCAACCTATCCAAAACCATAATTAGTTCTAAAATTCTCTAATAAACTATCTTAAACCTATACAAGATCTCTCTTCACACAATTTACTGATTTGATTTAATTCTTATTCTATTAAATCACGTAACTCTTGTTAGCCCAATTTAATCATTTTTCATTCGATTCACCCTCCTAATTTATTATCAAATTATACACTTCTAAAATTAAACCACAACAAATCCAATAACACATAAACAATCAGATTTCATTAATTCAAAGATAAACCTCCAAAGGTGAGTTTAAAACATCTTCAACATTCAAAATCATACCATCAAACTATTATTACAATTTTATAAATTAATAAAACTGAAAATAAACAAGAAATACTATCTGAACAGATGATGGGAGGCAATGACATCAGGACACTCCTATCCGGGAGTCAAGTCAACTTCTTGTCCTCTTCTCTCTTCTCTCTTCCTTCTTCTCTCTTCCTTCTTCTCTTTCTCGATCTCTTGATGAATTCTCTCTAGGGTTTCTCAAAAGTAACTAGTGCAATATGTTTTGAGAAGCTTAGGGTTTTTTTGAGATCCAAAAGGTCTGCAAAATCCCTCAAAACTTGATGTTCTTAACTGTCTGTAAGTCTTCCCAACATAGGCCACCATTATGGCCTACATCTGAGCATTCTGTCACGATCGTGGCCTATCAGAGGCCTTTATTTTGACCTGAATGTCTCCCAAAACTCCTCTGTTCTTTGATATTGACCCTAAAACACTAACAAACAAATCTAGATACCTTAAAAACACAATATTTAAGCTAAAAATCTTGTACTCACCCGTAAAACACTTAAAACACAAATAATTAACAAACAAACACAATTTTAACCTAAAAACATACTAAATTATCGAATTAATGATTAAACACATATTAAACTATGCCTAAAATACAATGCAATTTACACTTATCAACATCCCTAAACTTAAATGTTTGCTTGTCCTCAAGTAAACAAAACAACAAACAACACAAAATCATAAAGCACACAATGTAATAGTAAGGCAATGACTTAAACTTCACAAAACAAATTAAACTCTAAAAATAATCTTTCAAGTTATTTTAACTTATTAACAAGCGAAATCTGCATCTAAGTAACTTGGACTAAATATACAAACTAATCAAAATTTTAATATTAAGTCTATTCACCCCGATCAATTGTACAAACACATTGATAATCATTCAGTCAAAACAAAAGTGTAGCTATTCCTCAATAGGTTTTCATGAAAAATTAAGCTATTAATAAGTTTGGCAGGTTTTTATTTGAAAACATTCTTTTTGTTGATTTTTTTTCTTTAAGGACATGAACCTAGTATTTTTATGCGAAGGCAAACATTTATGATAAATGTCGATCTGGTTACTCAACTAAGTCATGTTGTTATTAAGCTACACGGTTGGTATGGCATTATAACCTTTTTATATGAAGGCACACATTTGTGGTGCGAGTCAATCTGATTACTCAGCTACTTCACATTCTTAATTGGCTACTAGCTCTATTTATAACCTGAAGGCTAGTGGAATAGTTCTTTTAGTTAAAATTTTATGCAATTTTTTAACACAAAATTTTGCATACCTTATTGCTTTAGCTAATGAATCTCATGAAAACATACTAATAATGCCACTTATTTGATTGGCCTAAAATTTTAAATGAGTATGACAAATTCCTAGGTTTAATGGACTAACATTGTATCCTAATTAACCAACATATTTAGCCTTAAGTGACTTAGGTTATTAATTTCACAAGCTAATAAATCTTCACAACCTAAAAGCCTGTGTTTAAGGCTAAATCTATCACGTCAAGTCCATGACACTGACGCATTCACACAATTCACAATATGTAACCTAAACACACTAATATAATAATATGCAAAATTCACACTCAAAGCAAAACACACAACCCTCCCACACTTCATCATCACATTGTCCTCAATATGAGAAGGGTACACAAACACGCCAAGGGGAAATAAAACACAAAACATGAAAAACATAAGAAGAAAATACTAACAAAAATGAAAAGAGAAGGGTTAGAACATGAACTTATTAGGGTGGCTGAGGTGTTGATGTGTTGAAGGCAGAGACAAATGTGCTTGACACCTGAGATTATTGCCTATCATATAATTACTTTAAAAGAGTAAGAGAGTTAGCACTCTAAAACAATCTAAATCATTAAGAACATATTTTTTAAATTTAAAACAAATCTAACGATGCAACAATTTAAACCAAATTACTAACTGTGCAAATTTATGATCATTAGCTTGATCATGTATCATTGGAAACTCAACTGAGATCAATAATAAGAGGCTTGGTTCCACCCTTTTTCATTTAACATCAGTTTTGTAGCCTGTAAGTAAGCTAAAACTTGCAAAATGATTAGAAGAACAATATTGATAAAAGTTATGAAAAACCAATTAAGCTCAATAATGTCCTTTTTTTAGCGAACTATCAACAAAATAGAAAATAACAAAACTTCCTGGATATTCCATAGAATCGATCAGTTTGCCTAGTAAGAGGGTGAGTTGTTCTCTTCTTGGGTCTTCCTCATTCTCCCTCATCTTTTCTTCTTTAGCTTGTTAAATAGAGACTTTCGTATCTTCTTCAAAGTTGAAGTTCGTTGTCATCTATTCTTCGTCCTCTTGTTCCTTCAAAGATTTGAGCACATCAAATTTTCTAAATGAGTCGCCCTCCTCTAGATTCTTTAATACATCATTCATGTTGATTGTCACTTGATCATCACTAATCTGAATGATGAGGTTCTCTTTATGGACAACTAACCCAGTTGTCATTCATTTCTTCAGCATCTTTCCTCATCTTTTGGTCTTCTACGAGATGAGGTTCAACATGGTCTTCCACTGGTTCTTCATATTCTTCCCTTTTTCTGAGTGTGATAGCCTCATATTGCTCTCGTGGATATAATTCTATATTGCTCTGAGAGTCTTCCACACTTCATTTACAAAATTTATAGGAAAGCTGCCTTACTTGAATCTATAGGTTGTGAATAGAAGAAACATGATTTTATGTTTTTTGATCAAATTATTCTTCCAATCTCTTCTAGTTCTCTTCCATGTCTTTTAGCTTATCCATGATTTTTTCCAATTTTGAATCTCATAAACTGTACTCATCTTATTGAAATTCTAGTGGGTCTTGATGTCTTACATGAGTACTTCCATTATTGGACCAATAAAAATATGGGTGGTTCTGCCACCCCAAAGTGTACAGGTTCATATAAGGATGATGATTTCCCCAACTAAATTAGGGCTCATTGAAATGTGCACATTCCTTTACCCTTGTAATATACATCCTCCATGATCGTTCTTTTTATCTCTTCTTAGTATTCAACTCTTGAGATTCCTTATTTTCTGGTGATATCCAAGTTAATGTGTCGTCTACTTTATGCCCAGTTTTTTTAATCAAAAAGAAGGTGGAAAAGCCTTACACTAAAGAGTTAAACTAATTGCCTGCCTAGAAGCGATGCCAAAAACTTGATGACATGTTTCCTGTGTGGAAGTTTTAATAATCTGCAAACGCACGATTCATTAGTGTATTACCTAAGGTGTCAATCCTACAAGAAGGGATAATCTAATCCTAAAATCTAAGGCTGGAAATAATTACAAAAATTCAAATTGCATGGAAGAAAAAAATGATAACTTAATTCAATGAATCAAATTAAAAATTGAATATAAAAATATTAATTTTTCAGCAGTTGCACACACACCTAAGAATCAACCTAAGGAAATTACCAATTGAAAGAAAGGAAAATTTACCTATCCTTAATGCCAACCTAACTGATTATAAATTACTAGATTATTGGTTCTAGATGATCATAAGGTTGATTACTCTCTCTTGAATTATAACCATTAAATCTATATCAAAAACCCTAATCATATTATAGAAGTTGCAATCTCTGAATTAACAACCTATCCAAAACCCTAATTAGTTCTGAAATTCTCTAATAAACTATCGAAAACCTATACCAGATCTTTCTTCACACAATTTACCGATTTAATTGAATTCTTATTCTATTAAATGACCTAACTCTCATTAGCCCGATTTAATCATTTTTCATTCGATTCACCCTCCCAGTTTATTACCAAATTATGCGCTTCTAGAATTAAACCACAATAAATCCAATAACACATAAACAATCAGATTTCATTAATTTAAAGATAAAACTTCGAAGGTGAGTTTAGAACATCTTCAACATTCAAATCCTATCATCAAACTATTATTCCAATTTTATACAATAATAAAACTAAAAATAAATGGGAAATGCAATTTGAATGGATGATGGGATGGAACAACGTCTAGAAACTCTTGAACTGAGAAGTACGTCAATTCAACTTCTTCTTTTCTTCTCTATTCTCTCTTCCTTCTTCTCTTTTTTGACCTCTCGATGAATTCTTTCTAGGGTTTCTCAAAAGTGAGTGATGTAAAAACACCCTTTCTGCCTTTTTGTCCTATTCTTTAAATATCTTCTGTGTTCTGAGCAGCCTAAGGTTTTTTTAGGGTCTGAAAGGTTCGAAAAATCCCTCAAAACTCGACATTCTTGAGCGTCTACACATCTGCCCGACACAAGTGATAGCCGCGATCCTACAGGCCACAATCGTGGCCTACAGCTAAACCTTTTATTATGATCGTGGCCTAATAGGTCATGATTGTGGGCCATTGTTTTAGTCTAAATGTCTTCTGAAACTCCTCCGTTCTTTGATATTGGTCCTGAAACATTAATAAACACATGAAGGTACCTCAAAATATAATATTTAAGCTTAAAAGCTTGTACTAACCTATAAAACACTTAAAACATAAATTAATTAACAAATTAACATAATTCTAACCTAGACTTATACTAAATGATCAAATTAACGACTAAACACATATCAACCTATGCCTTAAAGCATGATGTAATTTATACTCATTAGAATAATTATTTAAACAAGTGTGGGGGAATCATAGCATATAGTTGGCTTTTGAGTTAGGAATGGGTAGGGCTGTAATAATTTGTACCTCTCCTCTACATTTTCTCTCCTAAACTTGATCTTGTTCTAAATAAATAAAAAAGAGAGAGAAAGAAAAGAAAAGAGAACAAGAAGAAGAAATAGAAAAGAAAAGGAAGGAAGATTGGATGAACAGGAAATGAAAAGAAGAGGAGAGAAGGAAAAATGGGAAGTTTTAATTTTGTTAAATGAGGGTAAAGAACTGAGTGTTTTATGGTTCATTATTTTGTATTATTTTAAATGCTCAATTTGAGTTGTGATTTTAAACTATGATTTTCCTTTTTATTATGCTTAACTCGATCCCATTACCAACTGAAATAAAGACCTTCAAATTGATGTTTGTGTTAGATATAAGTGGTGGAGATTGGATTGCTAAGCAAGCTTATGGTAGATGCCTTATATGAAATGAACAGTGAGTGAGAGTAAAGAGAGTGGAGTGAGTGTCTATCACATTTGTTGATGGTTCTTTGGAATGAAGTACTTGTTAATTTTTGTTAAATATACAAAGAATAGCTTGTTTATGGAGTATTATGAGTTTCAAGTTCTTAGGTTGTGTTTATTAAAATGATCGTTGACATCTTTGACTACTATTTGTTAAAATTATTTTTTCCATTGTTTGTTATTGTATAGTCTAGTGTTCTTTATTTTGCTTGAGGACAAGCATAGTTCAAGTGTAAGGAATTGTTCTGTCTAATTTTTGTTCAACTTTTCTTACATTCATACCTTGACTTTGGATAGTTTTTAATCCAAATTTTTCGTGAATTAAGTGAGAATGGTAGGAATATTGTATGGATGTTAATTGGATTATATTGTGAATGCTGCACAGAAATCAGAGGAATTTTGCATGAATATTGCATGTCACACCCTTGGTCAGGCCCATAACCATGTAAGTCACAAGTGTGAGTTACATGACCACACCCATGACTATGTAAGTCACAGGTGTGCATCCATAGGTCACACCTATGACCACGGCTACATGGTGGTGATAAAGGTGGTTATCCACTCCCATGATCCATTTTTCTTTAATTTATCAACTTGTTACGTGTCATGTGCAGGAGTGACAACTCACAAAATTAGACCTAAGACAAATTACAAATTGAAAGAGTAAGGGAGGTAGCAGTACACAGAGATTCCTTTCTTCATTCCATTCACATTTCATTCTCTACATATAGACACATTCGGAGACAGAGAGGGAACAGAAAGAAAGAAGGGAAGAAGATAAGATAACAGATGGAGTTGGTGAAAAAGAAAGAAACAAGATAGAGAGCTAGAAGTAGAAACAAGCCTTCGACCAGCTGGAGGGAACAAGGTGAAGTAGATGATGGGAGAAAATGCAAGAAGCTTAATAGGGCCAAAAGACCACCATCTCTGTTTACTTACTCTATTTATCATCTGTTGCATTGTTTCTTGTTGTTTATTGGACTTGTTGCTTTTATAGCTTAGCTGACTGTTATTTGTTTTCTTTTCATAGTTAAATTGGTTATTTACTTGTTTTGTTACTAGAATACTTTTCTTAGACTGATAAAATGGATCTAATTATTTGATAATGATGAACCAAATTTATGTTATGATGGGCTGAATCTTTTTCTTGAGGATTAATGTAGGTATTTTAATCAACTATGTATGAATGAGTTATTGTTTTATTGTCTAATTAATTGTTGTGGTCTCTAAGCTGAATGGATGTAATGGTATGACCAAACCCTGCATCATTTTAGTATTAAATGAAGGATCAATAGAAGAAGTTTAACATAAAAATAGAAAGTATAGACACTTAGGTTAAGAACTAGAAATATATTATCTTAAGTGGTAATTAGTAGTGGGTTCCATAATTAATTCAGATAATAACTTGTTAAATACGAAAGTTAGACTAGTTCATTATTTGAGTTGATTTGGAACCCAATTGCTAATTTTAGTAAGATATCTATCCGATCATTTCCCTTAATCATGCATAGGATATTAAGTTAATGAAATTAATTCTCAAGAGCTTTCTATTTTGATTAATTTATTTATCTTTGTTTTTGATTAAATCATTACACTTTTAGTTTAATTTTGTGATTTTCTTTAAAGGCTTAACTTAACGAATGAAGTAAATCAATTTCACCTCTAGGAGAGATGACCATAGATAATCATTACAACTTCCTTGTATGCTTGTGAGTAGGATAACTTAGGTAATTTTTAGAATTTAATTTGTACATAACAAAGTGGAAACAAGTAACAAACATATTAAGGGGATTTTGGAGAAAATTGTGCGCACATCACAGAAGGATTGTTCAATAACGTTAAATGATGCATTATGGGCATGTCGGATGACTTACAAAACCATTTTAGGAATGTTCCCTTATTAGCTTAATTTTAGAAAGGCCTGCCATTTACCGGTCGAGGTTGAGCATAAGGCGCTATGGGAAATTAAGATGGTGACCTTGAATTTGGATGATGGAGGATGAGAGCCTTTGCTTCAAGCGTCAGAATTGGATGAACTTCAGTAGGCTTATGGTAATTCCAAAATTTACAAGGAAAGAACAAAACACCTTCATGATGAGGATCTTGCAAGTAAGTTCCTCATACTTGGAATGAAAGTTCTGTTGTATAATTCTCATTTGCATTTATTTCCAAGCAAGTTTAAATTAAGGTGTAATGGGCTACTTTAAGTAATCAAGGTGTTTCCATATAAAGTTGTGGAATTAAAGAACCCACAAACAAAGGAAACCTTTAAGGTGAATGGCCATTAGGTGAAACAATATTTGGAAGGAGCAATTCAGAAGAAAACTGTATAATCCATTAATTTAAGCGATCCACTTCAAGCATGACTATTTGGGATGTCCAGCTACAAGACATTAAAGAAGCGGGTGTGAATAGTTGATTGACACCCATCCTACTAACCAGAAGCTCTTTAAATACCCCTCCCCCTAATACCCTAGCAAATCTTATCTTATTTCTCTTTATTTCCAGAAATGTTTTTCCGCAGTCGCTGCAAGACCATAAGAGTCATGCCCGTGTGACCACAGTGCATATCTCACCCACGTCTACCTCCATAAGTCACCTTTACAGCCGCCGCACTCAACATTAATACACACTCGTGCCCACCACAAACTCAGCAGAAGCACACCCACACTACCTCCACAAAATTTTCTCTCTCTCCATAAATGTTGGTAGCTTTTGGTTTTGATCTAACAAAGATTGATGGAAAGATAGTGAGGGGTCGGCTTAGAGAGCATGACTGGGTTATAAACATACTTTGGCTTCTTAAGCATAACTTCATCTATAGAGCTTCAATTGAGATGATTTTTTCTTCAAATTAAACTAGCGACTTAAAGTTGCTATTGTTTTGAATAAGTCAAATTGTGATTTTGGTGTTTGACTGGTGTGGGAACACCACCCATTAGGGGGGATGGCTAACGAAGGTTTTAATTAAAATAACCCTACAGGGTAATACGCTTGCGGCCTACGATTTTCAGTTAGTTAGGCTCTAAAAATGGGGCCCAACGGTTGTGATATTAGAGCAAGAGTTTGGTTCTGAAAATGGTGCCCAAAAATTGTGGTATCAGAGCGACTAGGTTTAGGAGTATCCTAGGCTTTGAGGTGGATAGTTTTAAATTAATAAATGAACTTGCATTTTTTTAATGAACAACTTGCATTGTTTTGAATTGTTTTACATGAATTGAAACTATTTTGCATGAACTAAAAATTTTCCATGGTTTTAAATTGAAGGACTAATTATGCCACCTCGAAAAAGAACTCGAGGAGCTCTGACTCAATCTAGCTCTCACCAAAGGATCATGGATGAATCCTATGCCTCACAAGATGCGGGGACACATTCTGCTCCTAACTCCGAGGGACCTAGTGTGTAACATGAAGTGCCACCGCCTCCTCCTCCTATGCCTACCATGGATCTGAAATTTTTGCAAGCCTTTGCCTAGACTTTTACTTACGCCATGGGCCAAGGGTCATAAGTGCCAGTGCAAGCTCCAATGGAGAGAAATGGGCAGTACGATAAGCTCTATAAGTATGGAGCTATATATTTCAATGGGACTATCAACCCTCAAGAGACTGAAGCATGGTTGAAGAGGATAGAGAGAGTCCTGATTTAGATGACGTACTCTGACAAAGAGCAGTTAAACTATGCAGTCAGTTTACTACAATGGCTGCGCTCCATTGGTGGGAGTCAGTTCCCTACAGTCAGGACATACCGTCAGTATTGACGTGGAGGGACTTGTTGGAAGCATTTAGGAGGAAATACTTCTCGAGTATCTATATCCAAGAGAAGGCTAGAGAATTTACGAATCTCATATAAAGGGACATGAGTGTGAGTGAGTATGAGTTGAAGTTCACCCAACTGTCACAGTACGCGGCTAGCATTGTGGCAAATGAGGAGGACAAGTGCTACAAGTTTGACAGGGGACTTCACCTGTGGATTAAGGAGAAGGTGTTGATCCATAATTTCTGTAACTACCAGTTATTAGTAGATGCGGCCCTCCAAGTGGAGAAACTAGAGAACATCAAATATGAAGTCAATAAGAAGAGGAAGAGTCAGGAACATTTTATTAAGAAAGGAACGAGTGCTCGAATGTCAGAGAGGAGTGAGAGGAGCTTTCGCTCCCAAAGCGAAGTGGGGAGTAGTGGCCCTACCAAAAATAAGCAAGTGAGGGCAGTTTCAGTGCAAGCCTCAACTATGAGAGGCAATGGAAAGATGGAGAGGAGCAGATACACAAACCCCTAATGTGAGCATTATGGGAAACTTCACGAAGGAGAGTGCTTTAAGTTACTTAGAGCATACTTTTGATTCGGAGAGAAGGGACACATGATTAGGGACTATCCCTAAATAACAAAGCAAGATGGGTCACAGTTGGAAGCCCCAAGGAGAGTAGAAACAGTGGGGATTAGGCCAGTCGCTGAGGTGGGCGATTCTGGAGTTACAAGGAAGGCTATTCCTCCAGGAAGGCTTAGGGGTTAGGCTTAGGAAAGGGTGTTCGCTATGACCAGAGAGGAAGCTACATTCGCACCTGAAGTTGTCATGGGTATGGCTTAGTTGTTTAATACTGTAGAATCTATGTTGATTGATTTTGGCTGCACAATTTCATTTGTTTCTGCAAGTATGATTTTGCATGATGTTAAATTAGAGCCCATAGATAGTCCCTTGATTGTTAGTACTCCCTTAGAAAGAAAGGTGATGATAAGTCAAGTGTATGGGGATTGTGAAATGGTTATTGAGGGTGCTAAACCAGTAGTGGATTTGCTACGGTTAGAGTTAAAGGGTTTAGATGTGATATTGGGAATGGATGTCATAGAGAAATATTGTGCAAAGTTAGATTGTGGCCATAAAGAAGTAGAGTTTAATCTTGATAATGACGAGAAGGTGACTTGTAAAGGAGATAGAAGGACACCATCGCCTAAGATTATTTCAACTTTGTTAGCAGGCAAGATGATGAGGAAAGGGTATGAAGTCTTTTTAGCACACGTTGTGGATACGGATGTGAATGAAGGGAAGTTAGAAGATTTTTCAATTGTGAGGGAATTTACAGACGTGTTTCCAAAAGACTTATTGGGTTTGCTACCGATAATGAAAATTGAGTTTGTTATCGACTTTATTCTTGGTACCGCATCCATCTCTGTACCACCCTATAGGATGGCTCAAGCTGAGTTAAGGGAGGTTGGAACAATTGGAAGAACTGCTAGAGAAGGGTTACATAAGATCGAGTTCGTCACCATAAGGAGCGCCAGTTCTATTTGTTAAGAAGAAGGATGGAACTTGGCAGATGTGAATTGACTATCGGAGACTCAACAGGGTGAATATTAGGAACAAGTACCCTCTGCCACAAATCAACAATTTGTTTAACTAGTTACAGGGAGCCAGGGTCTTTTCAAAGATTGATCTCAGGTTAGGTTATCATTAACTTAGAATCAGGGAGTCTGATGTGAATAAGACAACGTTTAGGACACGTTATGGGCATTATGAGTTTCTGGTGATGCCCCTAGAATTGACCAATGCTCCAGCTACATTCATGGATATTATGAACATGGTGTTCAAGGAGTATCTAGATTAGTTTTTCATAGTGTTTATAGATGACATTCTGGTGTATTCCAAGAGTGAAGAGGAACGTGATAAACATCTCAGGATAGTTGCTGGAACCCAACTTTGAAGCCCAACATTTGGAATCAAAAACGGAAGCAGTACTTGCCCTTCTCCATACTAAACCTGTATCAGGACATCAAGCATAACTTTCACTAGAGACCTCCGATTAAGGTGACCAATTGATGAATAGAAGGAGGACTTCAGGATCTACAACTCTCATGAAAGACCTTAAAGACCAATTCTATCATCTATAGGATCAAATTTGGACTAGAAGATATTTTAGACAAAATGTGATGATGCTAACGTCATGAGACGATTGCTGACGTCATACTGAGACCAATCAAAAAAATGGGTATAACTTTTTGTACAGAATTCAGATTTAGGTGTTCTTAAGATGAATAGAAAGAGGAATTCAATATCTACAACTCTTATAGACACTTAAAGACCAATTCTATCATCTAAAGGATCAAATTTGGACTATAAAATGCTCTGGACAAAATGAGACGATGCTGACGTCATCAGACGATTACTGACGTCATATTGAGACCAAACGGAAAAATTAGTATAACCTTCTGTAAAAAATTCAGATTTAGGTGTTCTTTAGATGAATAGAAAGAGGAATTCAGGTTCTACAACTCTCATGAATACCTTAAATACCAATTCTATCAGTTAGAGGATCAAATTTTGACTAGAAAATGTTCTAGCCAAAATGAGACGATGCTGACATCATGAGACGATTACTGACATCATACTGAGACCAATCAGAAAAATGGTATATCTTTCTGTAAAGAATTTAGATTTAGGTGTTCTTTAGATGAATAGAAAGAGGAATTCAAGATCTACAACTCTTATAAAGACCTTAAAGACCAATTTTATCATCTAAAGGATTATATTGGACTAGAAGATGTTCTGGACAAAATGAGACGACGGTGACGTCATGAGACGATGATGATGTCATTTTGAGACGGAAGCAATACTAAGATGATACTGACGTCATGAGACGATGATGACATCATTTTGAGACGGAAGCAAAACTTAGATTAATGGACCTTACAATCTTGTAATGCTCGTATCTCCCAACTCCGATGTCTAAAATTCATAAACTTTATATCGTTAGAAAGCTGGACAAACCCTCTACATCTTTCAAGAAGACTATTTTTACCAGTTCTACCTATATCATTCCATATTTTTCCCAGAACTCAATATATAATTCTATCCCTATGGAAAACTTGAAATCTCCAATGTACCCTACGAGATAATAAGCACGTCCACATAGAACTTCTTCAATACTCAGTGGATTTTCCAAAACAAAAAAAATTGAAGTTCGCACATAGCCTCCATTCATAGCTTAATTACACATCGACATTTCATCAAGTCATAACCCAAGTTACAAAAATACATTTGATGCTCAATGTTCAAAATGCACATAAAGCTATTTG
>JANSVA010428092.1:0-19541 GCA_025504915.1 Erythroxylum reticulatum | reverse complement strand
TGGAGCGTGGATTATTTGGTGTGCTAGAATTAAGGAGCTTCTTCAACATGAGATTATGCCCTTATTTAGCCAACAACGCTGGTATTTGAAGCTTGTTGATGAGTGTATTCGTGCTTGTATGGGTGATACTAATAACATAGACAAATAGAGTCAATGGGTCTTGGAAGGTCCCTCGTGCTTATATAGGTGATACTAATAACATAGAGAAACAGAGTCAATAGGTCTCTTAGAAGGTCCCATGTCCTGACTTTGTTAAGCTTAATATGGATAGTAGCTCTTTGGGAAATCCAGGCGATGCAGGTTTTAGTGGTCTGTTGAGAGATGAGTTTGGGCGTTGGATTGTCGGTTTTTCAAGCTATCTTAGTCTGGCAACTAATATGTTGGTTGAGCTTCAAGCCATATTTCATTGAATCTCTTTAGCATGGGATCGTGGCTTTAGGAGGGTTCTTATGGAATCAAACTCTCTTGAAGCTATTAATCTAGTCTTTGGAAATTGTCCGCGCTTCCATCCTTACTTGGTTATCATTGAGGACATGAGGTGTCTTTTGCGGAGGGATTGGGTTTACTGTATTAGTCATACTTTCAGGGAGGGGAATCAGTGTGCTGACTTCTTGGCAAAACAGAGTTCTTCTTCTTTGAATCAGTGGCTTGTGTGGGAGAGTCTTGTGCTAGGGATTCTCCAACTTTTACAAAATGATGCTTGTTTTGTTTCTTTTCTGAGGCCTTAGGCCTTTTGTTGTTCTGTTTCCAATTCACCAAAAAAATTATGATGAGTTGATATGCTCGCAGCCATATTACTGTTTGTACTTCTAAACTCTTAAATGTTTATAGAGGGAAAAAAATTCATGAATTAGAAGGAAACTTAATTAAGGGTGATAAGTAGAAGGAGGAAGTTGATGAAATAAAATTATATATAAATCAAAAAACAATTGTTTGTACTCAATTAGTGACCATATTATAAATAGTTAGTCTATTTCTATATAAATTTTTTCCACTAATTTTTTTTGTAATAGTAAGATAGTTGATAGAAAGAAAATAATTTTAACAAAGAGCAATTTAAAATTTCTTGATCTCTCTACGATAATGACGTCTTTCATATCCAACATACAATATTATATCATAATTATTTATGGCAATTGTTTATTCAAAATCTTAAAGTTATGAATGTCAATTAAAAATTTTATGTCATAAAATTTAAATTATTTATATGATATCAGAGCAAGTGTTTTGAATTAAAAAAAATTCTATTTTATTATGATTGTTTGATGATAATTGCTAATATTTAGATTTTTGTATAGTTTTAATATTATCCATTGTTAATGATTTCAAAGAAAAAAAAAGAAATAAGCTCAAGTTCAAGATATGCATGCTTGGACTTTATTTGAAGCCATTTGTTTATGATTAATAAAGTCACAGAATTTAGAACCTGCACATCCACTTAAACATAAGGATGAAATAGTTTAAAAAGCATTGATTTTGACTTGGAAACTGCTAGTTGCAATCTTGTCTTGTTACATATATGAGAATATAATACAAAAAGGTAATTTTTATTATTACTATAGTTGCATGCATTATTCAATGGTGGTTGAATATAGTATGTGTATAAATATAAAGAGTATTATCGTGATGGGACATTTAAGATGCACTACTTAAATAAATAATCATTAAGCAAAGACATGATTAATCATTCATATATTTAAGAAATTTTATTTAACAATGGAATATTGACTTTAAACATTATCGATCTTTTTTTTATGTTTCATTTAAAATAAATAAAATGCTTCAGATAGTTACCTCTATCAACTAGTTTTTATTAATGTTATATACTGTTATTAAAAGTGGTAGATGAAAGGAACAAGAGGGAAAAGAGAAAGGAAAGAGAAAAGAAAAGAGCGAAAGGGGGAGAAACAAAGGGAATGAGAGGGGAATAAAAGAAGAATAGAGGGGAATAGAAGAAGAATAGAGAGGAATCGAGATAATTTGGCAGAGTAGAGAGAAAGGGAAAATGTGATAGGATTCTTATTAATTTCCAAAAACATACAATAGCCATTTGGGGACTGTTATTTATAGTTATTCATAACACCCTCCAATTGACAACTGCCAACCATTACAAGTATATATTTTCGTATCAATACCCCCCTAAGAACCTTTACGCTCAAGGGTTTGAGACAGAAACTGAGGAAATTATTGTTGGAAATGAATATCCCCCTAAGAACCCTTGCCCTTAAGGGTTTCAGACAGAAAACTGAGGAAATTACTGTTGGAAATGAAGTGGTGGAACCCATGAGGCCTCTTCATTTGGCAACCCTCTCCGTTGCACCAATATTTTTGTAATTATTTGCCCCTTCCTCCTGCCCATCCTTTTATTCAAAATCTTCTTATGAATATGATTATCAGGAGTTGTAGGCCAGTCCATAGGAGGATGTCTAGGCTTTACTGAAGGATCAAGACATAACTTCAGTAAAGAGACATGGAAAGCAGGAGGTATCCTTGAATTTGGAGGTAGTTCCAACCTATAAGCAACTTCCCCCACTCTTTCCAATACCTAGTAGGGTTCAAAATACCTTGGAGCCAACTTTTGTGAGCTCTAAATAGCTGCAGAAATCTATCTATAGGGTCGTAATTTTAAAAAGACCCACTACCCCACTTCAAAATCACAATCAATCCTTTTTCACATCAACATTTTTGCTTCATTACATTCACTGCTCTATGAAAATGGTGTTTAAGTATGGTAAGCATGTGTTCTTTAACAGTAAAACTCCTGTCTACAGCTTTTAGAACAAAATCTCTTAGGAGATAGGGAATATGCAACTGAGGTTTTTATCCATACAGTAGCTCATAAGGGGTAGCTTGAGTTCCTGTATGAAATGCGGTATTATACCACCACTCAATTATAGACATCCATTTACTCCACTCCTTGGGATTTTCCCAACATATGCATCTCAAGTAGGTATCTAGGCAACGATTCAGAGCCTCAAATTGACCTTCTGTTTGGGGATGATAAGTAAAAGATTGTTTCTGTTTAACACCCAAAATATGTAGAAACTCCTCCCAAAAGTTACTGACAGAGATTAGGTCTTTGTCACTTATTATTTATGCGGGAGCACCATACAACCTATAGATGTGATCCAAGAAGTTTTGAGCAAGCATAGAGGCTATATAAGGGTGAGAAAAAGATAAGAAATGAGCATATTTACTTATTCTATCAATAACAACCCAGATAGTGTCTTTGCTTCTAGATTTGGGAAGCCCTTCAATAAAATTCATTCTAATACTTTCCTAAACTCTTCTAGGTACTGGTAATGGCTGTAATAGTCTAGGTATAACAATGGTTTCATACTTACACTGGGCATATGTATCACAATTTTTGATATAATCTTTAATATCATGTATCATCTTTTTCCACCATTGATATGTGGCCTGCACCCCAAAATTTCCTCCTTGAGAGCTAGTATGCATCCAATCCATCAATTTTTGTTTCAACTCAGCATTGTTACCCACCACCAGCTCACCATTTATTTTAAAAAATCTACCATCCTAGGAGTATTTCCCTACAACTCCACCTTGTTATTGTAAATGGGAAATAAGTTCCCTCAAATAAATATCTTTCACCTAACTTTTTTCAATAAACTTTAACAAGTCAGAAGAAGATGTGTCAAAAGTTATCTTTAATAACTCAGCCCCTTGCACTTGATAGTTGTAGTTTACATTATATTTTGGTAGGTGTTTTAGTATATTTTCAGGTGTCGATTAGATGATTTATGCATGTTTAGGTTTAGAATTATGTTAATGTGATTATGTGTTTATGTTTTTTAGTGTTTTATAGTTTAGAGCATGATGTTGGACTTTTATTTTATTCGTTTGAGGTATTTTGATGTGTTTGTTAGTGTATGAACTCAGATGGAGAGGATTAAAGGAAGTTAGACAAAGCATGGACGAAGGGCCATTGTCACAATCATGACATCCTTGTCATGATCGTGATAGAAGACATCATCCCAAGATCACGATCATGACAGAAGATAAATTTCAAGGGGATCATGAAAAGTGCTTGCCAGACGCGGGGATCTCCTTCTATTCTCAATTTTTTAGGGTTTTTTAAAAACTTTTTGGCCTAGGTAAAATCTAGTTTTAACCCTAAATGGCCTAGGAACTATATAAGATCATAAAATAACCCTAATCAAGTGAGCCTCCATTTAGCACTTTGGGAAAGAAGACAAGGAAGAGAGAAGAAGGAAGAAGAGAAGAAGGAGTTGCAAAAGCTATTATCTAGCCTTTCCAACCATCAATTCCAAGTTATTTCTACATTCCTCTTATTAGTTACTTAATCTAATGTATGCTTTAGACATGAGGATGTTGAATATATTGTTAAGGATGTTCTAACTTCATTTAGGGATTGATTCTTGAATCATTTCGTGACTTATTGCTTTTGATGTTAATGAAATTGTTTGGGTGTTGTGATGCTTATAGTTTTTGCATACTTGGATAACAAATCGAGAGATTGAATCAATAGTAACATGATTAGGTTGGACAATGAGAATTAACAACCTAATAGATCACATAAACATCAAATTGGTAATTATATGAAGACATATCTTATATGAGGATCCAATTATCTATTAGATTTCTTAAGAATTAATTGGAGACGTAGGTTGTTTTTATTAAATGCAAAATTGGAATTTTAGATTCAATTAAGGGCTATTAAGTAGGGTTTAATGAATAGATATTGAGAAAGAATAATCAACCCTTCGAAATTCTATGACCAATACCATTGAAATCAAAAGTGATTAAGGTAGTAAAATGACGATATAATGAATCTCATCTTCTCATAATTGTTTAATCTTGTCTTATTGCGATATCTCAATTGATAAGTGATTGGTGCTCTATTTTGATATACTTATGTTAATTTTAGAATTTCAATTTCAGTCAATCCATATTCAATTGCTTAATTTTCTATTTAGTTTTATTTTCATTTTTATCACATTTCTAAGCCTTAGACAAAGTTAGGATTCAATTAGTTTAGCTAATTCCTCATGGGACCTACACCTCAGCTACTACACTTACTATCCATGAACTTGTAGAACATTAAGGGTTTTTATATAAGTAAAATTTGCTCAACAACACTCGTGAGAGAGCATTTGCAATATTGTTGTTGTTGCCCTTCCTATAGTTTATCTCATAGTCATAACCCCATGAGTTGTGCTACCCAATACATCTGAAATGAAGTCTTTAATTTCTGATCTAATAAAAATTTAAGACCCCGTTTATCCATACAAATTATAAATTTCCTTCCTTCTAAATATTGACGTCTTTGCTCTATAACTTGCACTACTGCCATCAGTTCTTATAAATGGAAAGACTCGAATGCTTAGGAGCCAAGGCTTCGCTATAAAAAGCTAATGGTTGACCATACTACATAAGCACTACCCTAATTCCAGACCCACATGCATATGTTTCTACGATAAAAACCTTGCTGAAATCTAGCAATGCAAGAGATGGAGCTGTCAACAACACCTTTTTAAAGTTCAAAAAGGCTTCAGCTACAACATCATCCCATACAAACTCATTCTTCCTTAACAACATTGTCAAAGGCTTGGCAATCTCACCATAGTTATGGAAAAACCTTCTATAACACCCTGCTAAGCCAAAAAAGCTCTTAGTTGCTTCACTGTTCGAGGTTCAAGCCATTATTGCATAGCTTGCACCTTCTTGGAATCAGTACAAACTGTACCATTCTTGATTATATGCCTCACATATTATGCTTTTGTTGCAGCAAATGTACACTTACTTCTTTTAACAAAATAACAATGCTGCCTCAGAATTTCTAGCACAACTCTTAAGTGTTGTACATGCTCATCAATTGAGGGGTTGTACATTATCACCAAAAAATACCAACACAAACTTCCTCAGATATTCCTTTAAGATATTGTTTGTGGGCTCTTGAAAAGTGTCAGGCGCATTGGTTAGCCCAAATGGCATAACCAACCATTCATAATGTCCATTGTGCGTTTTAAAAACAATCTTATGAGCATCTTTCGATACCATGTGACTTTGGTGATACTCAGCCCTTAAATCTAGCTTAGTATAGCATTTTGCTGCACTAAGCTGATTAAATAACTCTTCAACCAGAGGAATGAGATATTGATTCTTCACTGTCTTCTTATTCAACCCTCTATAGTCAATACATATACGCCACGTACCATCCTTCTTCTTGACTAATACTATAGGTGCTGAGAAGGGAGAACAACTATCATGTATAACACCAACTTGTAATAGCTTATTCACCATCTTCTCAATTACATCCTTTTGTGCAGAAGGGTATCTATAAGGCTAAAAGTTGATAGGGTCAAATCCTTCTTGCAGAACTATTGGGTGATTATGGCCTTCTTTAAGAGGGGGTAAACTCTTAGGTTCCTCAAAAACATCATAAAACTTTTCTAGAACAGACTTAATCCCACTTGGTAATTCCCCATCATCAATTCTCACTGACCAACACTGAAGCTCTTCCCCTTCACTTTTAACCAGTTGTATCATGAACATTTGACCCCTATCTTCTCTAATTCTCTTGGGGCCTACTAACTTCCATGCATGTGGCATACTAGCTTGTAGTTTAACCACCTTCCCATTATACCTAAAGAACATAGAGAGAGAAACATAGTCCCAATAGGTACTTCTAATGCTCTTGAGCCACTTCAAGCCCAACTCCATATCATATGTCTACATTTTCATAATTCTCATATCTCCCATAAACTCTCCATCTTGCATTCTCCACTTAAAATTCAACCAAATACTAAAAGCCTTCAACTTTTGACCACTAACTACCTCCACTTTCCTGGTTGCACCATTCTCGTACTACCCAAGCTTTCTTTCTAAGACATAATCTAGAAAATCATGAATGCTACCGCCATCAATTAGAATTTGCACATTTTTTCTTCCTACCTGGCTTTGCACTCTCATATAAGTAACATTGTCAGTACCTTCTATGGCATGAAGTGAAATTTGAGGCAGGAAAAACTTGACAACTTCATCCAACTCAGTCCCTCCATCTGCATCTGCATCTCCATCTGTTTCATACTCTACCAAGTGCAGCTGCAACTTCCTTCTTTAAGGGTAGACATGATCCTTAGAAAATTTCTCATTGCAGTAAAAATATAGGTTGTGGGCTCAATGCTCTTCCACTTCTTCAGTAGTCAAGATTTTCCTAAAAGAAGCTACTGTCTTGCTTTGGTTTTTTTTGTTTCCAGTTGTATTCACATCCAATCAAGTCTTTAGTTAATCCCCACCTTCCACTAGGATTTGCTTGATGGGACCCATTACTCACTATAACATTTTAATAGCTTTTTCACCTGTCTTGGCTAGCTACTGCCACTGTATCCAAACCTAGAGTAACTCCACTATTACTTTGTTTAACACCAGTAGAGCTTCTTCCAACTGTCACCTTTTTATTCTTTTTCTGCATGTTAATTTCTTCGACTCTAGCCAAGTTTCTTGCCTCCAGCAACGTTGCAGGTTTAAACAATCTTACTGGATTAGTAAACTCCTCCTTGAGTCTAACAATATATGCATGGACTAAGTACTCCTTCGGTAGATTTAATTTTTAAGATATGGAAACAAAAAGATAATTAAAATTAGCCAGCAAGCCTTGCTGTCTCAAAACCATCAAGTTTTCCATTGGTGCCTCATATGAAGGTCCAAACTAGTTCTTGAGAGACACCATATACTCCTCCCATTCTAGAACCTCGATTTCTCATGTTTATTTGAAAGCTTGGTGCCACTGAAATGCTTTCTCATTAAGATGCAAGCTCGCCATTGTTACCTTTAGCGCATTCAGTGTCTCATCCAATTGAAAGTACCTCTCACATTTCAAAATCCACCTAAGAACATCACTTCTTTGGAATCTTAGGAACTCCATCTTTGTGAAATGGGTAGGGCGTTGATAGTTGCAGGTCTCTGACTATTTTTGCTAGGCATTATGTTGATCACCCTGGTTCTAACCTCGATCTTGCTGCCTTCTGACGTGACTTCGGCCTCTATCTTGGCCTGGACCCCTTTCATCATCATTGACAACTCTTCTTGAGCTCATATGAAGCTTGTCAACTGTACAGACATCCCCTACACCTTGTCAGACAAGGCCACCAGTTGCTAGAATCCTTACTCTAGTGTCCTTATAAGCTTATCAAGATCACGAACGAAAGTCTAGGTACGAGTCGTTGCTGTTAGTCTTGGGAGCGTAATGTCTCTAATACCACTATCATTGAAAGTGGTAGTTGAAAGGAAAAAGAGGGAAAAGAGAAAGGAAAGAGAAGAGAAGAGAGAAAGGGAGAGAAACAAAGGGAATGAGAGGTGAATAGAAAAACATAGAGGAATCACGAGAATTTGGGAGAGTAGAGAGCAATAGGATTCTCATTAACACCATCCATACTACAATTACATATTTTCATATCATATACATGTTATGGACATGTAATGCTATTATTGAAATAAAAAACTATGTATTATGTGTTGAATTTACACATGACATTATAAAAGGATAGTTTATTACTTACCAAATTGACCACATAAATTAAGTGACATTTGTGTGTATAAATAGTTACTTATAAAATATGAATGCCTATTACTAATTAGTTATATGGATAAATGTTGTTTATTAGTTGATAGAATTTTAAAATCAACATTAACCTATCAAATATCTTGTTGCCAGAGATATTGATTGCATTTGATTAGTTTTATTTGATTATCTGATAAAGTTTGTATGGCATTAAACTTACGATAATATATTATTGAGTTTGCCTAAAACCTACAGTACATTCTAAATGTTTAATTATTTTAATTCGATAATTTATTTAACATTTATGTATTTGTAGCTACTTCTTTTTATTCACACTTCTTCTATTACTGAGTTTAATGGTTTAAACTTTTTTTTTAATTATGCAAATAAATTAACATTGTTAGAAGAAACACCACTATTACTAACAATATTAACACCACTATTCCGCAAACTGAAAGTGCTAAAGAATTCCTTAAACTTTATGGAATAACGTTTTTCATTTTGTAGTTAAGTCTTTTCTTAGTACACTAATGACTGAACTCACAAGCATGAAATTTGATGGATAGCAAAGCATGCACTAACATGCACTAGAGATGACAAATATTACAACAAAATTAAATACCCTGAGTATGAAAGTTGATGACTCCTTTTTAGAACAATTCATTATAAACTCGTTACCTTTTGAGTATGGACCTGTTCAAATTAACTACAATACTATAAAAGATAAGTGGAATATTAGTAAATTTCCAGTATACTCATTTAAGAGGATAAAAGGATGAAGAGTTAAGGTTTTTATTCAATTAACCTTATGGGTCAAGGGGCTAGCAAGATTTACAAGCCAAAGTTCGAGAAATTTAAGAAAAAGGTGTCTGATGAAGGGAAACAAATTGCTACTAATATTGACAAGAAGGACTAAAAGACAAATATGTTCCATTTCTATAAGAAACGATGACACTATTCGAAAGATTATCCAAAATGTAAGGCTAAATTTTAAAAGAAAGGTACATCTAACTATTTTGTATGTTTTGAACTAAACTTAACTGAACTTCCTTCTATTACTTGGTGACTTAATCCTAGTGCTACTACTCATGTTTCTAATGTGAAGCAAAGATTCCTTATAATTTAAATGATAAACCCAACTGAGGACTTTCTCTTCCTCTTCCAACAACAATACATACCTTCTAGTATTATTAGGGATTGACTTGAAACTCTAAGGGAATCGAATATTGCTTTACTTTCAGGGAACTTCTCTAACTAGTCCTTGTTCACTAGGGTGCGATCAAGCTTCT
Organism: Erythroxylum reticulatum; assembly: GCA_025504915.1. Taxonomy (NCBI): domain Eukaryota; kingdom Viridiplantae; phylum Streptophyta; class Magnoliopsida; order Malpighiales; family Erythroxylaceae; genus Erythroxylum; species Erythroxylum reticulatum. The sequence continues at coordinate 9,707 of JANSVA010428092.1, read as the reverse complement.
TCCTTAACATTCATTTGGAGTTCTGTTTTTTGCACCAAGTAAAGAAACTGCCTTCTATTTGCATATCAAAGATGTTTATTTTCAGAGCATAATCTTTAAAATTGCTAGTGAAATAATGTTGACCCATATTATCTTCTACTTCATTCTAATGTAGTACGTTGTTAAAATCACTAAGTATAATCTAGTGGCCTTGAATTATACTGTGAATGGATTCCAAATTATGACATAATGCGTTTTTGTGGAAGTTATAGTTGGAACCATAAACAATAGTCACTGATATGGTATAGTTACCTTATATAATAGTTACAATCATATGCATCATTTGGTCACCAGAACCAATTAGTCTAAACTTTACTTTGCTTAACACATAAGCTATAATAATGTGTCCATAATGATGGTGTTGGTGGTTTGTTCCAAAAGAGCAAGAATTTCCTAGGGTTTGCATCTCTAAGATATTCTTCTGCTTAATTTTGGTTTCCAAAAATCCAATCAAAATAGGCTTAGTTTTTAGGACAAAATTTCTAACTAAATCCAGCTTATTGGAGTTATTTAAACTCTTACACTCCAAGCTACAATTGACATTATTCAAAGCTGAAGGGTTTTGTAACCTTTAATTTGCTTCTCTTCCTTTTTTCTTATTCCTACTGAATTGGACTTCATTAAATTTAAACCGTGTTTTGTCATTCTTATTGGATTTTAACTTGCTTTCTCCTTCCTTTATCGACTGCTCAGTGGAGATGATATTTTCTTTAATGAGTGGAGCTTAATTTTATTTTTTTGAACCCTCAATCTTATCATTTTTCTTGTCTTTAAGAAGCATCAGAAACATCCATCGTAATAATTCCTTTGCCTTTTTCTGACGGGCTATTTTGAGTTTAAATAAAATTTTCCCCTGTTTTCCATCTAATGATATAAGTTTTTCAAAGTCCCTTTTTATAAAATTCCTGCCTATAGGTCTCCACATTTTCCTTTTCTATTTTATTGTTGGCCTTAAACTGTATAAAACAAGGATTAGATCTTCAACAAGTTCACCATCTTCAGTGAGCTTCATTATTGTGACTATTTCTAAAAATAGTTTATTGAGTTCAACACTAATACAAATTCTTGCGTAGCTTATTCTTTTCCTTTTTGCAATAGTTTTATCCATGCATAATGCTTTACCAATAAAACTAGCTAGAGATCTTAGCCTTTTGGTTAACCAATATTGCAAATGAATGTTGCGAAATTTGACCCATAAAGGTGTACTTTCATTTTTGATTTTTTTTCCAAGTTAATATCAGGTATCTAGAATTGCAAAAACAAAAAATATTATAAATGTGTCGGGGCCATATTCCATAATACTTTTAGGTTCACTTTGACTTTGCAATTTGAACAATATATGATTTTCTTCTAAAATCATTACCGCTTGCAAGCCCCTTCCTCCCTATAAACTTAGTACCTAGTTTTGAATCGTTTTAAAAGAAAGCCTTTGATCTATGAAGAATTCGATAACTGTGGTGCTCTAAAAGTCTCCATCCTTTTCTCTTACTACTATTTTTGTTCATGGCTATAATCTTTGAAGTCGGAGATTTTCTCTGAGTTAAGATATTTGAGGAGTTTCCATTACCCCTTGTAAAAGGTAAGGGTGGAAATTTCATCTCATTAGGTGTCTTTGGATTCATGTTGGCCTTATTATCTGCTTTTTCCATACTGCAAAGAGGAAGCAGCTTTGATAGGTAAAAGAAAGAAAGAGTTGTTACTAAGAGCAGAAATGGTTAAAGGCAGGATTTGAAGGGAGTAAGTTGATTTCAGAAATGTCCTTAAGATTAGCACAGACGAATGGGTATTCTAGCAGGAAACAAGAAGCAAATATGGTAGGTAGGAGAAGGTTGAAGAACAAGAAGCAAAAAGCAATACATTGAGATGAGGACATAAACAAGTAACAATGAGGAATGGTGGTTTAAGGAATCCATAAGGATAAGATGAGAGAGCATTGATGAATGAATGGGATGATGAATTAAAGAAGCTTATAGTAAATAATGTTTACATGAGAATCTTTTTATAACTCAAAAGAAAATTTAAGGATTTAAATGAAAATTCTTTTCTATATGCTAAGAATAAGCTTAGGAATAAGCTTGTATCTTTCAAAATTTTTAGTAATTATCAAAATATAAATAAAAATTGAACTGATTATTAAATAAAAATTAGATTTTAAAATAAAAACATGAATTATTACAATATTATAAATAAAATAAAATAAAGAAAATAAACATATTAATTTATAATAATAAGAATAATATCTACCCATTATAATATTTATATAAATATTAATTATTCTAATGTAAAATATTTAGTTTGGTATAAACTTTTAGCTTTTTATATAATCTAAATTTGATTAATAAAAATTTTAAACTTAATCAAATTTGATCTATAAAATTGATTCTTAAAATTTAATCTTTAATTTTTCAAATTAATCTGCTATCCAACAAAATTATGCTATTTTGTGTAAGTCTTTTCCTATCCTATTAGTTATGTTAATACATCATTGAAGTTGGAATCAACAATATTAAGGTGAATGGAAGAAATTTAATTGTTTTAAAAAATGTTTTTACTTTTAATTATATCTAATACCAAAATAATTTCCATTATATAAAAAATAATAAGTTAGAGAAATAATATTTTATTAAAGAATCGTCTACTTAACTTTTCAAGTATTAAAGGTTTTGAGACCAATTTTATGAGGATTTCTTAATTACCTTGAAATGTTAGCGGTATGGTTTACATAATAATAATAACAATTTGAAGTATGTTTATCATAGAACAATTTATCTAAAATATAAAATATAAAATATATAATTTATTAAATAATTTATTTAAAATATGTAATCAATATTATTGAGCTTTGGATTTCACACAAAAAAGAGGATGAATTGAGTGTGTTTTATTTTTAGCCTATTTGAAAATTAATAAATGAACTATCTATTCTAAGGAGCTGTTGTGATAAATTATATATGATAATCACATAAAAACAGCAATAATAATTTAATAGAGTAAAAAAAAAGATAGACAAATTTAATTATAACAACTTGCCCAGATAATTCTTGACCGACATCCACTCTCCGAGCTTCACTTGAAATTTTATTAACTTCTTTCCCATACAATGTCTACGCATCTCAAATCATTTCACCGATTGTAAAGCGATCATACGACTCAAAGCATCCTTCTCTTTCTTACACCAATAATCAAAGGTTCGATACGTGTTATATCATATACACATATACATATATTCATTCTCTTAGGGTCTTATATACTATCTAGTATTCTTAAGATTCCTTCCACAACTCATATGTGTTTATCTATATTCGAAACAATTTAAACTAGTCATTAAAAATAAAAACGAGTCATTACAATAACTAGTAGTCGATCATTCTACGTATTGGTAAGTGATCGACTAACGTGTTTACAAATTCACAACATATAATATCAAAATGTATTACCCAACTACTCACCTACCAATATAGTTAAAAGTCTAATGTAATGTAACCTTATTTTCATTCCACAATTTATCATAAATTTCCAAAGCTTCATTGTGACACCCCAACTGATAATAACACGAAATCATCGCATTCCATACAACTAAATCCCAATCAACCATATCGTCAAACACCCTCCGCGCAATCTCAACACACTCATTTCCCTCATAACACTTCACAAGACCAGTACCCACAACAACATCATTCTCGTACCCACTTCTAATCGCACACCCATGAAACTCCTCGCATTTCATCAAGGCCTTGACTTTCTTGCAGGCCTTGAGAATAAAGCTGAAAGTGAAAGTATCCAGTTTTCAGGGAGAAAAACAGAGCATCCTATTATAGAAGCCAAGGGTTTGGAAAGGAACAGAGCTCTGTGAAAATCCTCTGATCATGGAGTTCCAAGTCTGGGTTTGTGGGGTTTGAACATGTCTGAAGAGGAGTTCCGCGTAAGACAAAGAACCTGCGACAGAGACAGTGCAGAAATAGATAAGTTTGTCGGAAATGGACGAGTGGCGTTGGAGGCCATTGACGATAACCTTGGCGTGGATTTTGTGAAGCCTCTTCAGGTTATTACAGCCTTGCAAGATATTGAGAATGGCACTGACTTTTGATCTCTCAGTAACCATCCTCGTACTACGCATCCGAAAACCAAACGTTACTGTTAGTTATTCTTTCCTCCCTCCATTTTTTTTGTAAATTACGATCCAATGCATCGGTTAGGTTAAACGATTTTTTTTCAATCAAAATTTAAAAATAAGTCATAGACTGACTCTAGGTTTAATGATGAGCTAGTACTTCTGCCAATGCTAAGGAGTTAAAAATAGGGTCAAACAGTATTTGGCCCAAAGAAAATTTAAGGATTTAGGGTTTTGTAGCATTTTGTTGCACAGTAATCGGAGAAGATGTTATGTAATAAGGAAGATTACGAACGTTAGTGTTTTGGATGGAAAAAGTAAAGCACAGCATTTAATTAAAAAAAGGATCAGAGTAATAGAATAAATGTGAGGGTAGATTATTATGCCTTCAGATCCTTTGGCCCGGGTATTCTGGCCCTATCCTGTGCCAGAGGATCTAGGCCATCCATTTAAGTGGGGGAAAAAGGATCAGAGTAATAGAATAAATGTGAGGGTAGAGTATTATGCCTTCAGATCCTCTGGCCTGGGTATTCTGGCCTTATCCTGTGCCCCACTTAAATGGATGGCCCAGATCCTCTGGCCCTATCAAATGGATGGCCTAGATCCTCTAGCACAGAGTAGGGCCAGAACCCCTACTTAAATGGATGGCCTAGATCTTCTAGTACAGGATAGAGCCATAATACCTGGGCTAGAGGATCTGGTCTCGAGTATTATAAAGTCATATTTAAGTCGAATGCATGTGGCTTCAACGGCATGGAATGATTGTGTATGCTTGTAATCTCTCTCTCTATCAGTGAAATTTGCATTTCTCTCTCTCCCCTTAATGTTCCTCTTCTTTCCTTTCTAACAAATTCCCAATCCGAATATACGTATTTTGTTACAATCGTTTACTCCATAACAAACTTGGTATCAAAGAAGTTGGTTTTGTGAATAGCAACAATGACAGACACCAAGGGTGCAAAACTAAGAAGAATGGAGGATAGCTTGAAGAATGCAATGGAGAGGATGTTCTTGGAGATCCAAAACAGAACGGAGAAGGTAGAGAAAGAGATGACCGAATTGAGAGCTCTACTTTTACAAAGTTTTTAGAAATCAGGTGAGGTTGGGGCCACTGAAACTACACCATAGTGTAGTTCGATTGCGCAAGAGCGCAAAGGAATCACACCCACAAGGATGAGCCAGATCGAGTTTTTGCCATTTGACGGCGAGAATGTCAAATTGTAGTTATATAGATGCAAGCAATTCTTCATGTTAGACCAAACTCCTGAAAATATGAAGGTGAGTGTGGATGTCTTGCATATGAATGAAAAGGCGCAGGAATGGTATCGTCTATATGTGAGGAATCACAAACTAATAGAAGTAGTTGTATGGGAGGAGTTCACGAAGGCTTTGAAGCAGAGATTTTACGCGGAAATATTTGACGACCCGGTAGGAGATTTTAAAAAGCTTAAACAATAGGGAACGGTGTTAGACTACTGCATCCAATTTGATCATCATTCCAACAGGTTAACATTGTCGGAAGAATATTTGGTGGGATTTTTTGTGAAAGGCTTGAAACCGGAGATTGGAGTGACGATGAAGTTGTATGAGCCTCACTCGCTGCATCAAGCTTACATGTTAGTGAGGAAATAGTAGGCCATCTTAAGCTTCACAGGGGGTGTGATGTTTAAACATGGTTCGCTAATGAAGGGGACAAATGATCATGGCAATTTCAATCAAAATGCACGTGTCTCGCAACCAATGAATGCCATATGTAGGTCATCATTTGACGGTATATTGCCCACTCCTACGTCATCATTACGACCACCATCTTCAGTACGGACTATTAAAACTCAGAGACGGTTCAGCAGTAGGGACTTTGATGAAAAGAGGGCAAAAGGTCTCTGTTTCTGGTGCGATGAAAAATACAACATTGGTCACCAATGTAAAAATCACCAACTACAGTTTTATGCAGTCATATGTGATGATGATAGTGGAGGAACTTCACCAGAAGCGGAAGAGGATGAGTTAGAAGAGAGCCCAGTAAAGGAAAACCATCCGATGGTTTCCATGCAAGCTATGCTGGGACTATCTGGGAACACTGAGTATAAACAATGAGGGTGGTGGGAGAGCATCAAAGGAGGAAGATACACATATCGATTGACAATGGAAGCACCCACAATTTCATAGACACTTCGGTTATAAGGAAAGGGGGATGTCAGCTTCAGGAGATAGAACCCATTTTCATTACTGTAGGAGGAGGATTACAATTAAAGTGTCACCAGTATTGTAAAGGGTTTAAGTGGATAATGCAAAGGGTACAATTCTCCATGGACGCGATGGTGTTAACATTGGAGGGTGAGATTTGGTACTCAGAGTGCAGTGGTTGAGTGCATTAAATGAGATATTATGCAATTTTAAGAACCAAACGATGACGTTCAAGTGGGAAGGGCACATGGTGACGTTGAGTGGTAATCCGGAGGAAAGATCCAAAGTAGTTTCCAGTAAAGAATTTCAAAAGAATTTACACTGGGCAACAGAGAGGCAGTTATTTATGATGCAGCTGTCGACACCCATAGAATTCCAGTTACAACAGATGAGGATGACGATGGATCAGTGGAGCACTTTCGATGAGATCAATGTTATTCTCTCGTACTATGCAGATGTCTTTTAAGAGCCAACTAAACTTCCTCCAAATCGTCAGCACAATCATCAAATAGTGTTAAAAGAAGGAGTGGAAGCCATTAACGTCCGACCATACAGATATTTGAGGGTCTAGAAGGATATAATAGAACAAGTTGTATGGGACCTTTTGAAACAAGGTTTCATCAGACAAAGCTACGGTTTGTTTGCATCACCAGTGGTCTTAGTCAAGAAGAAGGACGACTCCTAGAGAATGTGCGTCGACTATAGGGAGTTAAACAAACATATGGTGAAGGATAAGTTTCCGATACCGTTGATTGAGGAACTTTTGGATGAGCTGCATAGGGCGGGGTGGCTCACCAAATTGAATTTACGATCAGGCTACCACCAAAGTAGAATGCAACTGGAGGATGTATCAAAGACGACATTCAGAACCCATGAAGGCCAATACGAGTTTCTCGTAACGCCATTCGGTCTAATGAATGCGCCTTCGACGTTCCAGAGGTTGATGAACAAGTTGTTTAAACCATATTTGCGCCACTTTATCCTTGTTTTCTTCAATGACATCCTTGTATATAATTCATCGTTACAATCGCACGTTCAACACATTTCCACCGCCATGGAAACATTGAGAAGGAATTAGTTGTTTTTTTAGGGGAAATAAGTGTGTGTTCGGAGCAAGACAGGTGGAATACTTGAGATATACTATATCGGAGATGGGAGTGGCTACGGATTATCAGAAGGTCAAGACGATTGAGGAATGACCGATACCTAAGGGAATTAAGGAACTCCGAGGATTCTTAGGAATTACAGGGTACTATCAGAGGTTTATCAAAGGTTATGGAGTGATTGCTAAGCCACTAACAAAGTTGTTAAAGAAGGATCGAATGAACAACTGGGATTGGCGGGAGGAGGAGCATAATGCCTTTTAGAAATTGAAAATAGCAATCATGTTGGCTCGAATATTAACGTTGCCCGATTTCTCGAAGACGTTTATCATTGAAGCTGATGCCAATGGACAAGGCATAGGGGCGGTGTTGCAACAGGATGGCCACCTGGTAGCGTTCCTCAGCAAATCGTTAGCAAGACGACATTATGGACTGTTGACGTACGAGAAAAAGTTTTTGACCATAATCAAAGTGATTAAACATTGACATCATTATCTGAGTTGCAAACCTTTTGTGGTTAAAACTGATCACCGAAGCCTCAAATACCTACTGGAACAGAGGTTGACAACCCCATTCCAGCAATCAAGGCTTCCTAAGTTGCTGGGATACAATTTCGAAGTACAGAATCAGAGCGGGAATGAGAACGACGCCGCTGATGCTCTATCCAGAATCACAAGTGTAGAATTAATGATGTTATCAGTGACATAATTACATGGTGAATTATTGGGAGAGATAAGGAAGAATTGGGAAAAGGATCAGACGATACAAGAAATAATTAAAGGGTTGAGCAATAACACACTAAAATCCAGTGCGTATGAGTGGAAGAATGAATTACTAAGATGGAAAGGTCAGTTGGTAGTCGAAAATAATAAGGCATTGAGGTAGCTAATAATTGGCATTAGCTATGATGAGACGGTCGGAGGACATGCGGGGGTAATGGCTACGACCAAAAAGATACAAAACATGTTTTTTCTGAAAAGGGTTGGCGAGAGACGCGCGAAGATACGTCCAGGATTGCATGAATTGTCAGCGGAACAAATACGACAATTCAGCATACCCGGGACTTTTACAACCGATCACCATTCCGGAGGGAAGTTGGCGGGAGATCAGTCTTGATTTCATCGAAGGATTACCAGTATCAAAGGGGAAGTCAGTCATTTTTGTGGTAGTTGATCGCTTCACGAAGTACGCACATTTCATATCGGTGAAGCATCCCTACGCAGCAAGTGATATTGCGAAATTGTTCCTTACGAACATGTTTAAACTACATGGTAAGCCTAAGTCGATCATTAACGATAGGAATCTGATCTTTATGAACAAATTTTGGCAGGAGTTATTGAGGCTGCAAGGTGTACAACTCAAATATTCCACTGCGTATCATCCGTAGACCGATGGTCTCACTGAAGCGGTTAATAATATTTTAGAAACCTACCTACGGTGTTATTGTGGCGAAACCCCATAGAGATGGAGTGAATGGTTATTGGTGGCAGAGTGGTGGTACAATACTACGTATCGCCAATCTATCGAATCCACACCTTTCGAGGTATTATATGGTTGCTCCCTACCCGTGTATACTCCATATATAGCAGGAGACTCAAAGGTGGCGGAGGTGGATAGGGTGCTTAAGAACAGGGAAGCAATCATCATCATAACGAAGTTTCACTTACAGAGGACATAAAATAGGATGAAGCAGTACGCAGACACCAAGCGTTTGGAGCGTGAATTTGCCATTGTAGATATGGTGCTACTTAAGTTACAACTTTACAGGCAACACTCTCTGCAACGGAGGAGTAAACTTGAGCTTGGCTTATAAACTTGAGCTTCCAACTACCTCCTTAATACATCCTGCATTCCATATGTCATAGCTGAAGAAGGTACAAGGGGATTGGGTCAGAGTTTCATCAGCCTTGCCAGAATTCATCACGCCTGTGGAGCGAATTTCGATAGCAATGTTAGATCGACGCATTGCCAAGAAGAACAACAGAACAGTAACGCAGCTGTTAATACAGTGGTCGAATGGAGGAAGCATGGATGCGACGTTGGAATACCTCTTTAATCTTCAGAAGCGTTACCCAGAAATCAACTTGGTGGACAAAAATGTTAAGGAGAAGGGAATTGTTGCAGAGTAATCGAAGAAGACGATATGTAATAAGGAATACGACAAACGTTAGTGTTTTGGATGGAAAAAGTTGTTGGATCGCGTATGGCCCGAGTATTCACAATACGCTGCGGAAAAGACCATAACATAACACGATGTATAACCGAAA
>JANSVA010428061.1:0-19543 GCA_025504915.1 Erythroxylum reticulatum | reverse complement strand
AACAAAATCACAAAAAGATATATATGAGACTTCATATATTCAAGCTCCAAGTTCTACATCAACAAACCTAATAACACAATGAATTGTTCAACACTTGATTAAACTATAATCAAGAAGATCCTAACTACAAAGCATAAACCTTTAGGAACTCTTTAAGTCTAAGATCTTAATCAACGAACTCCATTTCTTAAGACCTTGTTAAATGCCCTTAGTGTGTGTAGTGGCTAAGTCAATGCAACAAGTCACTTTGGGATCTGGAATTAACTCAATGTCAAATACAACTAGGTAGATAAAAGAGAATCAACAAGATCACAAATAGACATATATGAGCCTTCATATATTTAAGCTCCAAGTTCTACATCAACAAATCTAAACCCCACATTGAATGTCCAACACTTGATTAAACTCTAATCAAGAATGTTCAATTACAAATTACAAATCCTAAACCTAGGAAATCATAAATCACAGTTAAACATGGATTAAACCACTCCCTTTTGAAGCCCATTGAACTCTAGCCATCCCTATATCTTTAAGAGGAAGGAAAACGCCTAGCCACACATTGCAACCAGAAACCTCACAACTAGGAATGAACCCGACCTAACCATGGTGGATGTTGATGGTGAAAAATGGAATAGAAAAGATGTGAGACAAGTCTCCCCTTGGAACCCCGAAGGGAATTGTGGGTGTTAAGGCAGTGAAGTGTGTCGCATCTCCTCCCCTCCCAATTGAAGGAATATTGATGTATATATATGTCGGCTCTCTCCAACTTATCTAAAAATAGGTTTCTTCTTAAAACGGGTTGCTGGGTCAAGTTATACAGTATGTGAAATTTTTGAAAATGGTTCAGGTTTTCGAAGGTTCGCCACAATGAACTTTTCCCGAAAGGTTTTGCTCTGTCGCTGATTCCTTCACTGTGACGAACTTTTCCTGAAAGTTCAGCTTGAATTCTTTCATATTTTGCCGCGGTAACAGATCCCTTTCGTCGCGGCCAACTTCCTTTTACACCTGTTCTCTTGTTGACTTCAGTTCAGCCTTCTTTGACTCTACACCTTCTTTTTCTTGAGTCCCTTCTCCTTGACTATCCTACAATGAACAAAGGTAGTTTGTAGTATCAATTGTTCTCAGAAAATTAATTAGTGCATTTAATACTGATTTGTCACAATTTTTACTCTCAAACTATATAAAATAAAGGTACAAACTTAAGAGCCAATTTAGGCATAAAATCTAGAAATAGGAGTAAAAGTCATGAAAATGTTGCCAATTTATATAATAAACATGGACTTAATCACTAAACACCATAGAATTGATAAAACCAAGACAATCCAATGATTCTAGTATTAATTCAAAAAATCTGTGGCACTTGAAAATATGTCATATCAATCAGAACATAATTGGCAGGTTAGTAAAGGATGGGATCCTTATGGGCTTGGATAGTGATCCATTATCCACCTGTGAATCTTGTATTGAAGGAAAAATGACCAAAGCCTCATTTCCTTTTAAGGGAAACAAATCTAAATCCACGTTGGACCTGGTACATACTGATGTGGGCCCATAATTATACAAGCTAGAGGAGGTTATGAATATTTCATAACCTTTATAGATGATTACTCAAGACATGGCTATTTATATTTGATGTATAAAAAGAGTGAATCCTTTAAAAAGTTGAAATAATTCAAAGCTGAAGCTGAGAAGTAACTAGGCAAGCCATTAAAACAACTTCGACTGGATCGAGGTAGTGAGTACTTATCTGAAGAGTTCCAGCAATATTTAATTGACAATGGAATTGTTTCCAATTTGTCAGCTCCTCGAACACCTCAACAGAATGGTGTAGCTGAGAGGAGAAATAGGACTCTATTGGAAATGGTAAGATCGATGATGTCCTATGTTAGCCTTCCAGAATTGTTCCGGGGATATGCCATACAAACGACAACATATCTTCTTAATTTTGCTCCATCCAAATCGATGCCTTAAACACCTAGGGAGTTGTGGACTAGTCGAGTGCCTTCATTGAGGCACTTAAGTACTTGGGGCTACCCAGCCCATGTTCTAAAGCTTGAATCCTCAAAGATGGAACTAAGGTTAGAAGTATGTTTGTTTGTAAGATATCCTACGGGAACTCGAGGGTACTATTTTTACAATCTTTAGGATAGGAAGGTATTTGTGTCAACAAATGAGACCTTCTTAGAGGAAGAGTTTGTGAGAAATCACAAAGGAAGATGTGAAGTAGTAATAAAGGAGTTATCTATTTCATTCAAACTAAGAGTTGCTTTGGATGTGAAAAAATAAGATGTCGAAATAGATTCAAGAGTTGAATCGGAAGTGCAACCTGAACATCAAATTATGCCTAGATGTAGCGGGAGGGTTGTGAGATAACTAGATAGGTATCTAGGTCTAAGAGAAGGCTTAACTTCCATATCAAACCAAGAAGAAGTGGATCCCATTACATATACTTAGGCTATTAATGATGTTGATGCAGAAAAATGGCTCAAGGTGATGGAATCGGAAATAGATTCCATATAAACTAATGAAGTCTGGGTCCTTGCAGATCTACCACTAGGTATAAAAACCATAGAGTGTAAATGGATCTACAAAAGAAAAAGGGATCAGATGGAAAGGTGGAGACCTTTAAAGCTAGATTGGTAGCTAAAGGCTATACCTAAAAAAGGGGTATAGACTATGAGGAGACTTTTTCTCCAGTTGCCATGCTTAAGTCCATCAGGATTCTTTTGGCCATAACAGCGTATTTCGATTACGAAATATGGAAAATGGATGTCAAAAACACATTTCTTAATGGGGATCTAGAGGAGACCATTTATATGGCCCAACCAGAAGGATTCATTGAGCCAGGAAATGAGCATAAGGTTTACAAGTTGTAAAGGTCAATTTATGGAATTAAGCAAACATCTAGGTCTTGGAACATTAGGTTTGATAAGTCTATCAAAATCTATGGGTTCATACAAAACATAAATGAGCCTTGTGTTTATAAAAGAATACAAGAAGGTAAGGTTACTTTCCTAATCTTGTATGTTGATGACATTCTGCTCATTGGGAATGATGTGGGAATGTTATCTGCGGTTAAGGGATGGCTGAATGAACAGTTTTCAATGAAGGATTTGGGAGAGGCTAACTATGTTCTAGGGATCAAACTTATAAGGGATCTTTTCTTAAAGCTATGACTAACTTAATAGAGATACTCTTCAAAAACTTCCTTTAGTCTGCAAATGGTGAAGGTAGCTGTAAATGGTGGAAGTAGCTGCAATTCATTTGACTTGAGGTGTGTCGGCCTAAGAAACATGGTGGATTAGGTGTTTTTCTAATTATAATCCTCAATTTTGTCTTACTTACAAAGAGAATTTAAAGAATATTGATAGATAAACATTCTCTATGGGTTAAATGGGTGCATTCCTACTACATAAAAGGTCAAAACTTGTAAAATGCCAAAATTCTTATTAATGCCTCTTAACTTATGAAATTCTTCCTCAGGATAAGGATTATCATCAGAGGATTATGTAAATATGTGTTCAATGATGGCAAAAATACTTCCTTTTGGCACAATTGGTGGTCCTCCTTTAATCTTCTATTTTTTGTGACAAAAGCAGCTCCCTTATAAGGAATCTTATATTCCAATATCATAATTGTTGAAGCCATCTCAATTATGAATCTTTCTGCCTTATCACCATCATCTGCATTATCTGGATTCTTATCAAATGTTGTTCTCAATAATTTTGAAGAAGAAATAATTATTTGGATATATACATCTTTTGTTATTTTCACTAATGCATTATATTGGTCTCTCTTTAGGAATACCAACCATATTAACTCCAAAAAAATCTTATAGGTAACTTTATGGTTAGCCATCAGGAGCAAGCTTCTATGTGAAACAAATTTTCTTTCAGTGCCAATATATTCAGTAAATATAGGCTGCTATTCTTTAGCTTTACAACCTTACCAAACCCCTACATTTTTGTTTAGTTTTTATTGAGTGGTGCCGTAATGTTCAGATAAAATTTAAAGGTGATTTATGGGTATTCAATGTTGTATTCAGTTACTTAGTATTTGTCTTATGGGAAGAGAGAATCACAAGAATCTTTTATGATTCCTTCAATACCAAAGAGATTTTTTCGTAGGTCATTTGCTGTAGAATTAGACAACATATTTTTGCCTACAAGGATGAACACTATTTTATTCCTCAATGTAAATGCAGTTGGAGAATCAATTAAACAATTTTTACTACTTGATTCTTAAATGTATCTATTACTGATCTTTAAGTAAAAGTGTTGTAGAAGCAGTATAGTCTTTTGGTTGTACAGTTTTATATGAACTTGTTATCACCTTTTGCCTTCAAATTTTAATATATTCTTTCTTTCATTAAAATTTTTTTGGATGTCTATCATTTTTTTAATATTCATCATATATAAAGGGAATGTTTCTGATTTATAAAGACAAACTTAAGATTACATATATGTGTTACAAATTTGAGGTCCATGAGTTCTTTATCTTTGTTCTTCATTGAAATTAAGAACTTACCAAGCAATTCATTCTTTGTGGTGCTCAATCACATTATAACTTTGGTTTTTGGTTCTTTATAATGAATAGTCTATTCTTTAACATTTTGATTTGGCTTTTCTGATGATATTTTAGTTTGGTTTGTATATTCTCTAGGTTCAATTTCTAGTTGAGTTCACATCAGTTAGTTAATCAAATTTGGTTACCTTTTTGTTTTGGTTTTAAATTTCTCTAAAAAAGGTTATCAAACTTGTTATTGATTTCTAAGTTTAATATTTTTGGATTCAATTTAGCTTTTATTTAAGCTTTGTTTCTAAAATCAATCTTTTTATATTCTTGTTTTTATATCAAAGTTATATTCATCCTTCTAATCAACTTTTATGCATCTTATATTTATTTGTTTGTACTTGCTTTTAAAACGGTAAAGGTGTGGTCTATATCCAATTAAAGTTGTTTATAAAGTCATACATTCTAAGTATTTCTAAAAGCTATTTAATGACAAAGAGTTATAGTAGGTTATCAATCTTGTTATTGGTTTATAAGAATTTGTTCTTTTTTGGTTCACTTAAGTTGTTATCTAAGCTTTGTTTCTAAAATCATTCTTTTTATATTATTTTATTCATATTAAACACACATCCATACTTATAATCAACATTTAATGATAGAGACTTATAAGGTCATATTTCTTAAGCAATTTTAGAAGCTATTTAATGATAGAGACTTATAATAGGTTAGATAGGTACACTATACAAAATTAAAAGAAGCTTACGAAGCATCCAAATCTCTTCTTTGTTTCTATGCTCTTGAAAATAGTATCTTACGCCTAAAGTTGAAGATTCAAGGAAGAATCTTTTTGAGGATTGTGTGAATGATAAGAGTATGAGTAGCAACTTGAGAGATCCTTACATTTGTCTATTAGATCAATTATAAGATCTGGAGTTCAAAATGAGTTAAAAGCAAAAGCCCTTGCAACTTTTTATTTTAAGGTTTAATTATGATCAGGGGTTCTTTGTTTAATTATGATTATACTATACCTTAATTATAAAGCTCAAAGCATGATTGATATTATATTGCAAATTTTTTCTAGTTTCTTAGTTAGATTAGTTTATTCAAGGGCTAGTTATTATTAGATTAGGAAAAGTCCTAAAGGTGGTACATTCCTTGAGATGTTATGAATCTAATTAAAACAAGATTCATAGGGTCTAGATAGTTTTGTAGATGAATAAGAACAAATAAAGTTCCAATTCAAGTAATTTTAGTAGTTAATGTTTTATTTAATTAGGAATCCTTGTTACACTTTAATTATAATGACTATCATATTTTTTATTTTTACCTATATAACGGGGGCATTTCTAATATACTTGAGATTACAAATCTAAGTTACAAATTTTGGGAGTTATGAGTACTCTATCTTTTGTTTATCATTGAACTTCATATCTTGTCAAAGACTTGCTTCTTTATAGTTTTGAACATTTTCTTGATTTTTTATAAAAAAATAGGTTAGTTTTTCAAAAATATTATTTGGCCTTTTGAATAAGATTTTAATCTTGTTCATCAGTTCCCTTGGTTTATTTCCTAAGTATGTTCACCTCAGCTAGATATAGTTGTTTACCTCATAATAGCATGGATTCCTATTAAGTTAGACTTCCACCATTCAATAATAAGTCGATTCACTTATTAAGTTGACTTAAAGAGGTTATAACTATAGTCCCTTACTAATTTTTATCATACCATGCAAACTTAGCAATGCTTTGATAAACTGATTCTTATTCCTTCCTAAATGAAGGAATTGAATTTCATCAAATTCTTCAATCAAATTTATGAGATATTTTTAATAGGGAATACATTTTTGATCTAAAATTTACCAATCTTTAATTACCTGATAAATGAATATTGTTGAATTACCATGTACTATGGACTTTTTGATCTTTATTTATATGATTTCTTAAATATCCATTGACACAATCCTCACATTTTGCAATATTATTAGTGCATTCAAACTTCAATTTTATTGCGACATGATAGTGTTCTCTTATGAGGAGATCTCTTACACCATTGATTACAATATTGATTACACCATTGTAAGAAACATTTTCTAGGTATCTTTTTCGTCCTTATTTACTTTTCTCCACTTAAACAGCCATCACATTGTCATTAGGAAATTTAATTTCTAGGTATTCATATTCATTTTATTACAAGATTTTTGACTAAAAGGTTTACTAATGATTTTGTTTTATTTGAACATTAAGTCATGAAAATGATGTGAAATTAAGATAATAAGAATTTCCATCTCATAACTCGATTTAAAAGATAAGATTTTGATAAAGATGTATTGCAGTATATCTAATCATGAGATTAACCAAATTATCTAGTAAATAGTATATTTATCCACACTAGAGCATAACAAGTTTTTTTCCTAAAAAATAATATCTGGATTTATAATCATTATATATTTTTTACTTTAATAGTAACTTAATTTCTCTTTTTATCCAAGTTTATGTTTCCCAAATACCAACCCCATAAAATTATTTAGCATTGTGTACATAAATAATTAGCAATTTTCTCAAAATTTGAGTGATTAGTATTAGATGATTATGTCAATATGATTTAATTTTAATAAAATTAAAAATTTAATAGAATGCCTCAGGTTACTCATATTTAGGTGTTTCAATCACACTCTTAACATATAAGTGTTTATAAAAATCAATCAAATGGGACAAACAAGAGATACATGGAAAAGCCAATCTTTTATTATTCTATTCATAAAGAAATGATATAAAAGGACTCAAGTGACTTCCAATTCGAAGCACTCTACATCTACTTAAAGAAATTCCTACTCAAAGATCTTAATAAGAACTTTCTGTTAAAGCTCTCAACTATCTTAAAAAAGATTAAATGTACTCAACCTTAATAATGAACTACAAAGGATGCCTTTATATAAGCTTACGAGAACTTAAGGACCAAGTAAGCTAAACTACTCACTTTCTCCACTAATCTACTAAATTAGTATGGAGCTAAAGTTAGTGGAGATTTATCAACTTTAGGTCACTAACTCCTGTTTTGTACATAATAAACGAGTTTGCAAGATTTCCATTCCATTGCTGTATCATCCAACCACTTTTAAGTAAAGTTAGTGTAGAGTTATCAACTTTAGGCAACTAACTCCTATTTTGTACATAATAAAAGTGTTTGCAAGATTTCTATTCCATTGCTATATCATCCAACCACTTTTATACTATTTGAAGAAGTGTTCTCACTTTCTTAGCCTACCACCTCTATATTCTTGGCATGTGTCACCAAATCATCACCTTTTAAAGACAAGTGCCCTAATGAGCATTTGGGTTAACTATCTTGAGGCAAATTTATGTATAGTCTAAGCAAGCACATTCATGGTATAGTCACTTTGCTTCATGAAGTAAGTTAGTAGTAATCTGATCCATTTTCTGAATGTTGTAATCCAAGAGTAGGAAGGAAAGAATGGTGACAGTTAGTTTATTAGATACCATCTTAACCTTAAATCTATTAAATAATTGTGTGAGGTTCTAACAAAAAAAATGATGTGAACATAAAGATACTCACATACACACACACACACACACACACACACACACAAACACACACACGCACACACACACACACACACACACACACACACACACAACATATGAGTGTGAAAATAAACTAACTTAGAAAAGGAATTGCAAAATTCTTTTTCTAAAATTTCCCTTTTCCTATATTACCTTGTATACACTACATAACATATAAAGCAAAAAAAAAAAGCAGTAGATTATAAGAAAGTAAATGCATACTCATGCAATTATAGAACCTCATAATCAATATATTATACAATTCAAGATTAAAAAAAGACCACTCCCCAAAACTACAAAAGAAGACCTAAGTTGCCTAAATATCCCTAGTAGAATTGCTATAGTTATCATTGAATTACAATGACTAGTTTAGAGCATGCCTTAAATAAAAAGGATGACTAAGTAATGATTAAAGATAAATGAAGTTTCCACTATATCTTATTAGAGAAAGATAAAAAACCTAAGTTTAAACAGACTTACACGATCTTGGAGGTCTAAGTTGCTTAAAATCTTCTTTCCAAGCCACAATTTCATCTGAATTCTTCTCTTTTTTTATTAAGGCAATGATTACCTATAAATGCACTTTAAGAGAAACAAGTACCCAATCTATATAATTGAAACCATTTTTGAAATCAATTTTGAATACATAAAACTTGCTTGTTCTTTTTCTTTAATAACCATGTAGGAGTTCATGAGCAATATAGATGTTATCTCCAATGTTCCTGTTATATATGTTGCCTGTGTTTCACCTATGAAGGAGTTGATCGTAAGTTTTTTTCTTCAAACTAATATGGAGGAATTGATTTTGTATAAAGTGTTGTACTAAGAAACGAGCATGTATTTTTGTAAAGAACTAGGATTAGGAATCTTTGGAACCTAGAAAATGTAAGCCTTATTGATCTCCTTGAATAGAACTCTTTTAGTAATCAATTCTATGATAGGCTTGTAGACATGAGTATTGAGTTTGCGCCTAGATTATTAAAAAAAAGAGAGCATTTAGTCCATTAGTTCCTAGGGCTTTAAGGAACTATTTCCTCTTTAAGGTTTGGATAATCATCTCTTTAGTTAGTGGATTGATAAAGAGAGTGTCATGTTCAGTGTTGATAATATTAAAGATGTGATCATTTAGTGTCTAATAGCAAGGAGAATTGATTACCTTAGTCCCTAAAACATCCTTATGGTAGTTAAGCAACTTAGTTTTTATGAATTGTTTTTTTAAAAATAATGAATATATTAGTTCCGTGAAAGGCTGAACAAAAAATATTCATAATGTGTACAAGAGCATCTAAAATATGAAAGTCAGGTGATGCAAAAAAAGTTTAAAAAATGGGTTTATATGATGGACTCTAATAATCTTGTATAGTACAAAAGAAAGTTAATTCATTGTCCAATTTATGAGTTGTTGTTGACTAAATGATTGCTTCTCTTTATAGATGAATGTATACTATAATTATGCCATGTATAGATTATAAAAGGCTCTACTTAGTGCTGGGATTGTTATTGAATATCCTTTGGTTCGTTTCAACCCATATATTAGAAACAAAATAGGTAAAAGTCAACCTAAAAATCCACAAATCTCCTTCAAACTTCGTCTTAGTGCTAAAATTCCTTATGATAATGTTAGTCTAAAGAATAAGAGTATTGCTAACATTAGAAAGCTTAAAAATTGCTTGTTAAAGGCATCTACTTGAATGACATTGAAAGTAAAGATGTTCTACATTTTCAAAAGAAGATTTACAATGCATATACCAGTTAGGAATTTGAGACAATTGGGCTACTTTGTCAGAAGATTAGAGTCTGTTTTTGATAGCTTTCTATAGTATGACTGAAGATCTAGGTGAGTGATGCTTGATCCATACTATCTTATGCTATGGAGTAACACCAGAAGGATTGTAAAAGAGAGACTAGCATGACCTGTTTATGTAAATACTAGAGGGAGTTAGTTTGAAATTAATAGATTCTTCTACAAACCCATCTAATTGTATTTAACAAGAAATTAAGATATGCTTATAGCAGGATCAAGTTGTACAAGGTTATTGCATGATAGCATTTTAAAAATTGAGGCTTTGGTAGGTATAAAAGTTTTAAGTGTAATCGATTTAATTACACAATCCAAAGCTCTAAAAGGGGTCTAATTATCATACAAACAATAGGTGTTTTTATCATTCTTTACTAATGACCTGCATGAGTCTCTGATTTTCCATCTTAGTTTGAATAGTTAAATTATGAGGAAAGAGTTACTTATAGGAATTTTAGTAGCCCATATGTTTTGGTCTTTGATGTAATAAGTATGCACCCATCTTACCCACAATGTTTGTTTATCTTGGATTAGTCTCCACAGCCTTTTGATTAATATATCATAATTTTTGCTTTTGATAGGCAAAATTCTAAGAAGTCACTATATTTTAGGCAATTATACCTCACATGTCCTGTTACTTCGGGTTTTACTACTGCTAGCTGACAATAAGTAGTTTCGAAACATCTTTTCTATATTGATCACATCTTTTTTTTGGGTAAATATTTGATCACATCTTTTAGGAAGACAAGATGAAAGGCCCAGTAAATGCTTATAAAGAGAGAATATATCTGATCATTTGACATTTCCTAGTTAGGGAAAGTGATTTAGAAGACCAACTTCCAATTTTATTGATTTTTTTTTCAATAAGAGACTTGAAGTTTGAGAGTTTAGGTTTAGTTGAAGATATTAGAATGCCTAGATATTTGACAAGTAGGTGATTCAACTGGAAACCATTAATTCTATTTATGGAGTTGCATTTACTAAAGTAAACATACTATATTTATCCTTATTGCTAATAAGACTTAACAAATTAGTGAAGACTTTAAATTCTTTGCAAATGGATGCCATAAAGGAGATGTCAACTTTTGAAAAGATAAAAACATCATCAACAACGCATATGCCAACTATCATAAACTTCTTACACTTATAGTGGAATTTGAATATAAATTTGTTGGTGGCATTCCTTTTAAGTTGTCTATAAAACTTGAGAGAACAAAGAAAATAAGTCTGGAGTGTTGGGATCACCTTATCTAATACCTCTAGCAACATTGATATGTTTTGCGAGTTCATCATTGACTAGAATATTGAATGATACATTTGAGATGCATTTAAGAATCCATTTTGTGACTATATTAGGAAAACCAAAGGCTTTGAGAAAATGAATGATGAAATTCCAATCTATCTTTCCATAAGATTTTTTAAAATCAATTTTGAGTACATAATTCTTCCCACAATTCTTTTTGGTGTAATGATTGAATAATTCCTGAGATAATGCAATATTATCTCTAATTTGTCTAGGGAAACTAAAGGTTTTGAGAACATGGATGATGAAATGGCAATCTACCTTGTCATAAGCTTTTTCAAAATCAAATTTGAGTGCACAATTCTTCCTTCTATTCTTTCTGGTGTATTGATTAAATAATTCCTAACCTAATGTAAATTTGTCTCTTTTGGATGCAAGCAAATTGAGTTGAGTCAATAAGCCTAGGAAGTATAGATAGTAATCTTAATGTAATCACATTAGAGATGATTTTGTAGATGGAGTAGCAGCAGGAGATGGGCCTATAGTCTTTTAAAAACTTATGCTCTTTTACCTTTAGGAACTAAGATAAATAAAGTATTATTTATGGTCTTGATAATCTTGCCACTGTTAAAGAACTTAAATGCTACATCAGAGACCATATTGCCTATAATGGACTAGTTTTTTTGTGAAAATTTGTTTGTTAAAACCATTTGGCCTTGGAGATTTGTTAAGGGTTAGATATTTCAAGTCATTATTAATTTCAAATATAGTAACAGGAGATGTCAAAGCCTCCACATCCTCATAGATAGTTTTTGTTGAACTATTTCCTCATAAATACCATTGAAGAGCATGTAGAAGAAGGAGAGCCCAATATTAACTAGAATTACAAGGTAGTTTCATTAATAAATTGAAATTAAGTTTAAATCAAAGATTCGTTGCTTTTAGGAGTGACAATTTTGTTTGAGGTTGTCTTTGTAGATATAGACCTGTAGGAGAAGGCTGTATTTTTGTCTCCATCTTCAACTCACTTAGTTCTAAATCTTTTTTTTTTCAAAATTGAATAGTTAAAGTTACTTGCTTTTGAATAATTAATCAAAGCACTATCTTTTACCTTTTGGAGCTTTGAACAAGTGGGATTGATGTATAGATTGTTTTGAGTCTTGTTAAGAGCAGTTTTGGCTGTGTTTAACGAGGGGACATTCCCCACATTTTCCTTATGGAAGGTTTGCTTTTGATTTTCATAGAAAATTGGAATTGGTTAGAACCATAGAAGTATTTAGTAAAGCCTCTTTTGATAACATCCTAAAAACTCAAATTGGAAGTGAGGAAGTTATTGAATCAAAAAGGCTACCTAAGAGGGGTTTGGTCTAGTTCAAACTTAACAACCACTAGAGAGTGATTAGAGATGCTTGTATTGGAAAGAATAAACCAATATTGGGTAAATGTTACATCCAAAGCAAATTGGATGAGCCTTCATCAAAATTTTTCTTTGAGAAAGTCTCATCATTATGCTTATTACACCAAGTGAAGAAATTGCCTCCTAAGGTAAATCAGAAACTTGTATATCAACCAAGTCGTTTTTAAGATCATGACAAATAGGCATATTGGAATAATAACCCTCATTTTCATCTTGACTAATGATGGAATTAAAATCACCAAACAAGAGCTAAGGTGAGTTGATACCAAGTGCTAGCTCTTTCAAAAGTCTTTCAAAGCTATAATTGAAAGCATAAATAACAAAAAATATCCAAGAATTTAGAGAGATGTTTAGAAAATACTTACAAGTGGATTAACTAGTTAGTAATGGTTAAATCAATTATTGCAATCTTGTTACTACTGTAGATTACTAGAATCCTTCCATTAAGGTGAACATCTTGGCTTGAAATGAACCTTCAACTATTAGGCAAAAAAGATAAGAGGCTAATGATGTTCTTCTTTATCCTAGTTTCAAGAGTAACCATCAAGTAAAGCATATTTTTAGTAATAAAGTCTTTGATCACTTGTTTTTTCTGAAGGGGAATCTAGACCCATAATGTTCCATGTACATACTAATATTAAGAAGAAGAAGAATATTTATTCTTTTTTCTACCAGACCTTCTTCACGACATAGTTTTGAAGTTAACTTCAATATTTGGTGTTTGATTTGTGATTGTCATTTCAGATACAAGGGTCACTATCTTTTTCCTCTATAGCAGGAGTTGCTACATTTGTGCTTTCTTTAGGATTATTAGTGTCTATGGTATGATCAGCACCTTTAATATTCCATTTATTACTAGCTGCCAAGGTATGAGAATCCTCAATTAAGTCACCAATAGGAATTTGAGATTGAGCTTCACCCAATAGTTCCTCAAAGTTGTCGACTTTAAACACTTTCCAGTTGGTTTCGAAGTTTTCATTGGTTTAGCAGTAGAGGTTTCCATACACATGTGATCTTAATTGTATCTTCAACAAGCTTATGGTCGTCATCAATCTTCATGATTGATATATCCTCAGTAAACTTAGCATAAACATCAATTATATATATTCTAGCAAATTTGAGCATTTTTGTTTCTATAGTGGCCTGATAAAAACACAATGATCAAAACACAATGTAAATATTCAGTTGAAGCAAAATCATTCTATCCTTAAGTGTAAGGGTTGCTCTACTATGAATTATACGTGTTCTGATAAAATGCACTATAAGGTTTGTTGCGCATGCTTGGTTGCTCATACATATAATTTGGTGCCCTAAATTTGTGATTGTAATGGTTACTCGTACAAATGTTACAATAAAACATAAATCTCGATTGAGCTTCCAAAAATATGACATCATTCCTCTCTTTCCAAACTTTTGATATTATCATAGGTGAATGCATATCATAGCTCCCATAAGAATACTATTTGCTCCATCCTTCCATTTTGGGTTTATGGTTATGGTGAAAAATTTCAAATCCTAACAATAAGCCACAAATTATGGGCTTGTGATTATAGCTATGAATCCAAAATCATAACAATAAGCCATAAAATTAGAGCCACAGTAAAGACATTCATAAGCTAAATAAATGAATAAGTCAAAAATAAAATAAATACACAAATAATGGTTAGATTAATAAAAGCTAGGTTTTTCTAGTATTACAATCCCCAACAACAACACTAAAAACATGATTGATATCATTTTATATCTATGTATAAAATTACGACAAGTGCACGACGTAGTTGTAACTAACAAAGGCAAGTAAAGGGTAATCCCATGAAGACTATGGGTGCTAGTAATTATCCTTTTTCTATTATCTAGCCTATGAATCAATTTTTTTGTTTTAATTAAAAATTAAACTAAAAAGACAAATTAAGAATTAAAACAATTTTGAATGCAAAATGGAGGAAAATACTAAGAAGATTAATATCAAATAATAGTTTCTAGGTGATGAATCCCCTTAAGAATCATTAAATATTAACTCTTTATCATGTAATTTTATTATTGATTATTAGACATGGAAATTCCTATCTTATGTTAATATCTTTCCTAAGAATATTAAAAACTAATCCATCATTTGATTAACATAAATCTTTTTAGTTAAAACCATAGGATTGTATTATCAATTTATGAATTCCACTATTATGTTTGACCTTAATCTAGAGGATTTATGTTGTCCTATCTTTAGGTTTGCATACAAATCCTTCCAACTATAGTAGATCTATTTATGCAAGAAGCTTTCTTAATCTCAATCATATGAAATCAAATCATGACCTAATATTCTACATATAATAGAGAAAGAATAAAACATATAATTGAATCATATTAAATCAATCAATATAATTGCAATGAATAAAAAATCAAGTTATATTATCATCACAAACTAGGGTTCATCAAACTTAGCACTAAATACATTTAGTTACAACTCATGAAAAAATATAAATCTATAGAAAAACTAGCAGAGAAAAAAGAAATCATAATCCAAAATCTTTATTTAGCAGAGAAAAAGGAAATCGTAATTCAAAATCTCCCTTTTTCTTCTATTGGATCTTCTTACAAAACTAGATTTGATGTTGTTGCCTAATAGATCTCTTGACGTATATTTTGTGTTGTCCTTGTCCCTTGATCAAAACTATCACCTCTAAATGTGTCTCATAACTTAAAATTGTTTAAAAACTTGACTCTCTCTATGTGAATCTTGATAGTTGTGCATTAGTATGTGTTTTTCTAAGTATTTGGTATGTGTTTCTTACATGATAGGTTAGTATTAATGTGTTTTAGGACTTTTTTGTGTGTATTTGTTTAGCTTGATCTTCATAGTTGTTCTTTTGTGTTTGATATTGGTTTAGGGTAGGAATTGATCATTTTGGTGTAGGAATAAAGGGTGGAAACCTTTGTGATTGAGTTAGGGACCATGAGAAGAGAAGAGAAGTGGAGCTACTAAAAAATAAGAACCCACAAATGTGGAAAAGGGAATGTTTTCCACATTCATGGGAAATCTATGGAAAAAGTTTCTATCAAGTAAACCGACGATCGTGGGAAGCACAAATATAATTTCCACGATCGTGGGAACTAGAAGTCGAAGAGACAAGTGGGTTTCATGTATTCTTTTAGGTCTTCGTTACTTTATAAGACATAGAATCCAGAGAGCCGCAAGAGGGTCATGGAACTTGTTTCCTACACCTAAAAGACACATTGAGAGCCTAGAGATAGAGGGAGATTCAAGGTTTCATTCCCAATTAGGCAAAGAGCACCTCGTCATCCAGATTTTCTAGATTGAGTAAAGAAGAGGAGGAGCTACCCTGTCCAATCTTATTTCAATTTGTTTCTCTTCAATCATATTTACTAGGGATTATTTATTTATCGAGGTTGTTATGGATATTATGATTAGCTAAAACAATTTTTAGGGTGGTACTGCTATTGGCTCTAACCAAATTAATACCAGCTCTAGTAATGAAAAACGTAGTTAGTGAAGAGTTGAGATCGTTCTCACAAGGAATTTTAACGGTAGAGATTATACGAGCTCAAAACTAAAACAAAGTGTGTGTGTGTTTGTAGGGGGGTTTATTCACGTAAATTTAATAGATTAAAAATAGATAAAATAAAAAATTAACTAAAATAATCAGATATGAAAATTCAGTAAACAAACCTTGGTTTCAGGTCACCGATGTTATCACACTAATATGGATCCTCAATATAAAATTCAGTCCATTAACAAACATTTATTCGGTGATGAAGATTAAATGAATAAAAATATGTATTCTAAACATTCTTATTAGTTAAAACCTTAGATATGATCTTAAGTTTAACTGATTAATAGCTTTAAGAACTAAGAAACCAATGAACAAGGCAACACATGTATGACATGCATTTAATCAAGTTAAGTATTTTCTTGGAATTTCTAACTCTAACGTAAAGATAGTAATCCTAATTGCCACTTTTGATTAGCAAAACTGAACGTCAAATCCTATTAATTTGGCTATTAAACAAATCAATTCCTAGTTGCACACCCTAGAAATCAACCAATTCAATCATAAAAAGCAATGTGAAAAACACTCAATATTCATCAATGAAACAAATTTTATTTAGAAATTTCATATATAATAGATGATAACGCGGTTCCCTTCAACCAAGAAGAAAGATTTAGCTACTCATAACGAAAGTGAAAATCAATAAAGAAATAGAAAAATAAAAAGTCTCCATCCTTGATCATTTCCTAGAAAATATGAAAACTCCTAGAAAAAATACTGCAGAAAATGTAAAACTTCCTAATAATGCTTAACGTGAACAATAACAATCTCCTCTCTTATGCTCTTCGATCTCTTCCTCTCTCTTCTTTTTTTGTTATCTTTAGTAGATATTCTTTCCCCCATATTTAGGTTGCAGATCCCCATCAGTAAGGTAACAATTTGATTCTCAAGATTATGAAAATCTTAGGTGAATCAAATCTGAATTCAAAATAGATTCTATAAGCATTCTTAGTCCTTACACGTGCCCATGCTTAGTCAATTATTTTTCTGCCAGCTAGGAATTCAAATTGTCTTTACTTTCCTTGAATCTTTTTGATCTAATTTCATCTTTCATGTGTTGAAAATCATCTGAGAATAATTAAAAAATAAGTCCATTAATTTTGAATAATAATTTCAACACATTAAAAAGATTTATATACAAAATTAGCACCAAAATGACAACTTAACATAGGGTTTGTTGTTGAACTATTTGTGAACCTTTGGTTATTGATTTAATGATATACATGTTTGTGTTATTTATTGTAATTAAACTTTGCAATAAATCGAGAGAGTGAGATTGGTAATCTGTGTTAATTGTGCAATAAAAGTTGAAGATTAATAGACCTATAAATGACAATTTCTTGATTTATTAGGAGGAGATTTCAATAGACCAATACACTACCTATAGGATAGCTTCATATTTAGTTGAATGTTTAGGAAAGGCTTGGCACATCGAGAGATCCCAAAGTTAATTTTAATTTATTTAACTAGTGACATTTAGTTACACCTTGAGATAGGGCAACTAGAATTTTAGGAAATATTGGGCCGAGCATAAATTGAATCAATTAATCAGAGGGGAGGAAATAGGGATAATGAAAAGTCCTAATGTTTAATCTTGATTTTCTCCAAGTCTTAGTTTACGATTTTGGTTTGGGTCGCATTGTTCCTTGTTACTTTTAGTTTGTCTTTATTTTACTTATTTTAAAATTTGATTGAAACGATTTCTTAAACAAAGAATAACCTAAATTAAATGGTGCCTAAGCACAATCCTTGTGAGATCAATATCTACTTTCAACTACAAGTACGACCCATATACTTGCGATTTTGAGCGTAAGACTAGTAGTGTGTTTTGCATTCAACAAGTTTTCGGCATCATTGTCGAGGATTGATTGTTTAACATCTTGTTTAGTTTGGGTTACTTTGATTTAAGAGTTTTTGATACTTTTTCTTGTGTCTTTATTGATGCAAGAACACAAGGAATACACTAAGGAATACTAAATTTCATGACCAAAAGTTAGTAGATATCATAAGGCACGAATGACAATTAAGAAGAGTGAAGCACTAAGACATTATAAAACCGACACTCCTCAACATTATTTAGAGTAGTGTGTAGTTCTATAGTTGTCTAATGAAGATCTTAACGTCCATCTTACAAATTTTTTAGAGATATGTGACACTTTCTTATTTAATGGGTGTCTGATGATGCCATGAGGTTGCGACTATTTTCTTTCACTTTGAGAGATTGGACGAAGGCGTGGTATAATTCACTCAGCTAAAAGCATATTACTACTTGGGGATAGCTAGCCCTGGCATTTCTCGCCAAATACTTTCCATTAACTAAGACAATAAGGGTCATTAAGAAAATCACAAATTTTCAACAAAGCGATGGGTAGTCTTTATATGAAGCTTAGGAGAGGTTTAAAAAACTACATAGAAGCTGTCCTTACTATAACCTTTCGAGGGAATTCCTCATGCAAACATTCTATAGTGGTGTAAATCAGATCACAAGAGGGAATATAGATGTAGCCGCGGGAGGATCATTGATGAGGAAAAATATCAATGCAGCGCATGACCTTTTGGAAGAGTTAGTGAGCAACAGTTGTATATGGTGAAGCAAGAAGAGTAGACAGGGGCAGAAGGAGCAAAAAGAAATGATCCCAATTGACTCTATTACTGCTTTGCAGGCAAAGATCATAGCCCTCACCAAGCAGTTGAGCAACATATAAGGAGCATCTTCATCTACAACCAAATTTATGCAATGACTATGTGAGTTATACAGGTAGGATAACTGTTGCACAATAGAATGCTTTTGTTGGGAGCTAGTAGCAATAAACAGGTAAGTTACTTTGGCTAACCACATTGAGGTAACAATCCATACTCGAATACTTATAATTTGGGATGATAAAACCACCCAAAATTTTCTTGGAGTTCTAACAATGCGGGTGGACAAAGATGACCATAAGGACCTCTAGGATTTCAGCAAGACTAACTTGGATCTTTGGAGAAAAAAATGGAGAAGTTGATGGATGTTTTGGGGTCTAGAATGAAAAATTAAGAAAAGAACAAAAAAAGAATGTTTTCGAGCCAAAAGGAAAGTCAAAAAAGGATGGAGGAAAAGTTTGATCAGATAGTGAAGAATCATGCCTCATCCATCCATAATTTGGAGGCATAGGTAAGTCAACTTGCTAATGTTATGTCTTCTCGAAGTGAAGGTAGCTTACCAACCAATACTGAGGCCAACCCAAGGGAACAATTGAAGGCTATCACACTTTGAAGTGGCAAGCAGATGGAGGATCCAAGTGTGAAAAAGGATACCTAAGAAAAGAGAAAAGGTAAGGAGATTCAAGAAGAGAAAGAAGAAGAGAGGCCGTTGAAGTAAATCACTTGTTAATATAGGAATCACGTAAAGTATATAAAATACACAAGAAGGGGGGTTGAATTGTGTAA
>JANSVA010428038.1:0-19546 GCA_025504915.1 Erythroxylum reticulatum | reverse complement strand
GATGATAGTTGAAGTAATTAGTTCAAAAGGGAATTAAGTTAGAGCTTAGACCATATGGAAGTGACAAGTGTCACTAATTTAGTAAGTGGGTTTTGTATTTTGTTGAAATAAGTTATAATTATCTGAGAATCGATAAAGGTTTAGTTATACATCTAAGTTCTTCCTTATTCATTACCTTCTTCAGATTTCCTCCTAACACACAAAGTTTTCATCAAATATCCTCCTAATAGCTTTCTTTACTTTTCCTCTTCCTTATCAAACCCATTTTGCTATTGGTGTTTTCTATCTAAAGAAAACCAGAAGTTGGTCAGTTACGCAGAGGGATACGAAATTTTGCATGGAGTTAGGGTTTGAAGGTAGTTGAAGATTTTGGAGTCTTCAATAAGTAAGTAGTGAAGAAATTTGTTAGAGTTATGGATTTATGATATAAAATTGACGAATCACTGTCATCTGCATGGAATATGGCATTTACGTGTATATATATATATATATATAAATGGTGTATGAAGTGAGTGTAGAAATTCAAAGAATAAAAAGGTGGTATACTCTGTTTCTTGTTTTTCTTCACTGTGCACGAATATGTATATATGTGTGTATACATGAGTGGATGAGTTCCTTAGAGATAATACAAAAAGTGGTATTTGAGTTAAAGTGTAGTTGTAAAATGATGGTTTGAGATGGTAATGAGTGTTTAAATGGAAGTTGGGAAGAAAAATAGAGAATGTGTATAAAAGTTGAAAATGTAGAACATGAAGAGTGGAACACTGATATCTGTTTCTTTTTTATGATTTTGAGAATTTGATTAAATGTGCACATTTTGGAATCGTATGAATTTATAGTAAATGAGTTGATGGAAATGGAGTAGAAAAACTAGAAATAAAAATTTGAAACATGGGTTTTGAAAAAAAATGGATGTCTGGAAATTTTCTGGGAATGAATAGTAACAATGTTGAATTTTCGAGCTGAAGTTTCCGTGAATTGTTTGTATTGATCTAGATAGATTTGATAAAATTTTCTTCATAAATGTTGTAGATATTTCTTTTAGTTTTTCATTGATATAAATTATGAAATTTTTGGACATTGGAGTGGAGAGATATGATATTTAGAAGTCTGTGATATTACATGGGATGTGCATTCGGTATAGTTGCATTAATTTGAAAATTTGACCCTTATAGAGGCAAAATTTATTTTTAAAGTCTTCATTGAAGCTGTATGACTAGAAGTTCTCTTCAAAACGGTCTTTGAACCACCTTAATCCGATATTTTTAGTAAAATTTATACCTATTTCACCAAACAGGTCTAAAGAAGAAGAGAAAAGGGAGGAAGAGGGTGAAAGTTTCGATCGCGACTCTGTCAAAGGCGCGCACAGTCGCGATCGCAACGACCGCGACTCGCAGGTTCTCCTCCCAGCCTGAATATGTTTTACTCTTTTAGCCATAACTTTTTCTTCTGACCTCCAAATGACCTAATTTTTAAAGCATTGGATTCATAACAAATTTTTCTATCTCTCCATAAAAATTTATAGATTTTGATTTTAATTTGGAAAAGATTGATTGAATCAAAGTAAGGGTATCAGTTGGAAGAGCACGAACTGGATATTTTACTGAACATGTTCTAGTATTTTGATTATATCATTATCTATAGGATGCCAAATAAGATGAATTTTTGTTAGGAGTAAATTAGAGTTATAGACCTACAATTTGTCTCAAGGAGTATGATTTCAATTCTTTCTTTAAGATATTGAATTTCTGGATGGAAAATGTATATAGTACACTGTTATTGAATGTGAGCAACCCGATAATGTTGAAGGTATATATTCCAAATTACTGAATCAAATTGAGTGATTTTTGTGTCAATGGAAAGATAAGACATATAGAAACACTTTTATAGTAGACAGTATGACCAAATTACATTATTTTCACTTTCTTATTGAATGTGAACCGTAGACCTGAAAGTGTGACCTGAAAAAAAATTCTAAAGTGAGTAAATGAGAAAGGAATAGAGATTTTAATGGTTTATTGAGGAATAAATCTAAGTATAAATTATAGTTAGATGATTTTTGATATGAGAATGTTTTTGTGATGAAATTGATGGATAAATATCCGGTATTATCATGAATACGCATTGTACATAATTCATTTCATACATATGCATTATTAAATAGTTATGATTGTGCAAATTATGATATTGTGTATATTATTTATGATAGAGGAGCAACTGGAACTTCAACCTCCAGACGTTGCCGGATCTTCTAGGCATTAGTTTCGGGAGAAACTAGTGAGTAACCTAGATGGCCTCACTTGTTTGCTTAAATTATGCTTTGAATGATAATTGAATGTGTGTAATTGTGGATTCCGGACAGAAGGTCCGATGAATGTGACTGTGAATTGAGATGTTGAAGTGCTACTTGAATGTGAATGTAAAGACCTAAATTTTTTATAATGTGAGTGATTGTGGTACATGTAGTCCATATATGAATCTATAATTAGATAATGGCAGTTGTGACCAGAGTAGCCAGTGATCAGAGATAAAAGCTTAACGAGTGAAAATGACCCTCAAGCTTAAAAGTGATTAAGAGCCTAAGGCACGCTATGGAAAATGAGCCTTATATTCTCCAAACAGATGAGGGACAGTTATTAATGAGCCCGATATCCAAAATGGATACGGGATAGTTCAGGCACTCAGTCACAATAATATAATAATTGGAAAGTGTCTCATGAGCATCTCGTATGCACAATTTTAAGTATATTTGTTGAAATGAAATGCCTATGCTTAAGTGATAATGTGAAATTTATGTAAAGTGCACTATATGATAATATGTTATGTGAATTGTTGTGATGCATGAATTGAGTGGACCATCGATGATGGTTACCTCATTGAGTTTGCAAAACTTACCAAAATTGCAATGTTGTCTTTTCAAGACCGGGAGACAACTCTAGCTACTGAGAGGCTCTACCAGTCGTGTAGATTATGATTGGCAAGAGATGTTATGGCTCAAAGGTCGGTCAGCTGGGATTTTTGGACAGATTAGTTAGATTGTATATATTTTCCTATTTCATGTGGTATTTTTTTGTATTAGGTTTTGTTGATGTAAATATAGAAAATGTTGAAAGACATAATGTAGACTTTCAGTTTTGTGCAGTGAAATAAGGAAAAAGTTGATTTTAAAATATTGTGGTTTTCTATTGATGCTTTATAAGTGAATATTGATATGATACCATATGAAGTGAATGTAGTGATCGAACGTAGCTCACCCTTATCGTAGGTTATGTACTGGACTGACCTTCGGGCATCCTAGTGTGTAACCTACAGTAAGGGGATGCTACAAAAAGAGGGTGTTAATATCAAACTAAAACATAAGTTATAGCATAGAAAAATTGTTTTTAAGTACTTTGGATCCATCATCCAAAGCAATGGCAAAATAGATGATGACATAGTGTACCATATCAAAGAAAGGTGGTTTAAATGGAGGAGCACCTCATGAATTTTATATGATAAGAAGATATCACTCAAGTTAGAACGTAAATTTTATCATTTAACAATTAGGTCGACTATGTTTTATAGGACAAAGTGTTGGCTCGTAAAAAATGAGCATAGTCATAAGTTAATGGTACAAAGATGAAGATGCTTTATTGTATGTGCAACCTTACAAAAAGAGATAAGGTCAATATAATGTAATTATATGAGACAAGTGGAGGTGGCTAACATTAAGAGTAAATTAATTGAGACAAAGCTTAAGTGGTTCGAACATATTAAGAGGAGACATTCTGATTACCCAGTAAGAAGATGTGAAAAAGTATACTTAATGAATATAAGAGAATAAGAAGAAGACCCGAGAAGAATTGGGGATAGGTGATAAGGAGCGATATGACCTTGAAAAATTATACTTAAGGAATATAAGAGAATAAAAAGAAGTCCTAAGAAGAATTGGGGATAGGTCATCAGGAACGGTATAACCCTACTAGATCTTACTAAGGACTTAGCTTTCAATAGAAAACTTTGACGAAGTAAAATATAGGTAGATGACCCATTATAGAAAAGCCTTTCTCTTGTCATAGACTTTTCGAACCTTTTTTCTCAATTCTTGTAACTTTTATTAGCATTGTTACCTTTTTCGCACTTACTTATTTAGGTATTTTATTTATCTTTTTATATTCTTTTTTCAATTGATTGTTTTATTTATTTTTTTCTTTCTCATTTATATATTTATTTACTTTTATCTTTATCTTTATTTTGTTTTTATATTTTCATTATTTTTATGCAATTATTTGTTTATGCATTTTTTTCCAAACATCTTCAAAAACTTTTTTTAGTGGATTTTCCATAAACAACCTCTCTATTAATTAGGTATAAGGTTACGTACTTCTAGATCTCTTCAGACCTTACGTTTAAGCGATATTTTTATTAGATTGTTGTTGTTACAGAGCATTCTAATTACTAGAAAATACGTAAAATCAGGTAATATATACCAACTAAGTAAAAATTATTGTAAAATAACTATAAAACTCTTCCTTTTAGCTAATGTCACGAATGTTCATAATTGTGCTTATATGTTACAACCAATTTCTGTATAATACATGTGAAGGAAAGTAATGATGTAATTACTTCATAAATAGCTAAAATATCTTAATTGAAGGCATCACATAATGTTGCCAAACTAACAAAGAAAGCTTTGTACCTACCCAAGAGAGATGTAGGCTAATTAGCCTAGCAAGATTGGTATTTTGTCCTGATATGATCTTGGATTTAGCACTATCTTGGATCATTTTTCCTAGGAAATGAAATGGTACCTGTCCCATTTTAGCACTAACTAGTAAACTGTGACTAATCGTCACACTCCATATGTCGTAATAAGCATAAACATACTTTGCAAAGGTCTCACATCATGTGCTAATATGCATAAAATAAACTGCATATCATATCATTTACATACAAGCCTTAAAAACGGACTAAGAAAATTCTTGAATATTCTAATCGAGTGTACATTTTGTGGATTGGTAGCATAAACTATGTCTCATCTCTTCTTCAGATGCCCTACCTACAATATGATTGGGACTCTATGATGCAACATTGTGGGGAAAGAATCCCTATATGGTATTGACCTGACATTCTTGAATGATCTAGCCAGTATAAAATCACTTTTGGGGCTACAGTGAGGGTGATCTTGATGGAGTGAAATAAGAGGCTATCTGAAGATAAGCATCAAAGTACTGAGTTGATTATGTTAGAGATCTCTTGGGGGCTTAGAGAGCACTTCCCAGCTCTAGAATTACACCGCCTATTCTCTATTGAACTACCTAATAAATGGAGATTAAGGTGAAAGAATCGGGTAGAGAGTTCAAGAAACCAAGAAGATGGGCAGTTTAAGTCGAAGTAGTAGTTAATATGCACCGTATTATCTCAACTAGGGAAGTCTCCAAACTTTTGTTATGCTTGACACCTTTTAACCAATACGTTAATACACGAACACATATATATAATTTTTTCAAAAATAACATTCAAATCTGATAAGATTTAATGAAGAGCCAAAAGGCTTGATTCTCATTCCTTTCAATAGTTGAATATATACATGATTGAATATGCTATACATGGAAAAATCCTATGTCTAAGCTAATGACCGTTGGAGATATGCATTTGTCTTTCATATAAGGGAAGCCGATAATATTGCGATGATAAGGGCTATGATTCTTGAGGAATCTCATCACTCCCCCTCAAGTTGGAGAGTGTAGGTTCGACACGCCCAGCTTGCTAACGATTCGAAGGAATGCTTCTTTGCCAAGAGGTTTAGTGAAAATGTCAGAAAGTTGAGAAGATGAAGGGAAAAATGAAGGAGCGATCAAACTAGCTTGTATCTTTTCACGTATAAGATGACAGTCTAGCTCGATATGTTTAGTACACTAGTGAAAAACTGGGTTGGCTGCTATATGTAAGGCTACTTGGTTGTCATAGAATAATGTTGTAGCTTGCGGGTGATCGATACCAAGGTTATGAAGGAGATATTTTAGCCATTGAATCTCGCATGAGGTTTAGGCCATGGTGCGATATTCAGCTTCAGCAAGTGATCGAGAGATGGTGACCTGTTTCTTACTTTTCCATGAGATAGGAGAGGAGCCAAGGAAGACGCAATAACCTATGGTAGAACGCCTAGTTATTGGACAGTTTCCCCAATTCGAGTCACAATAGGCAATAAGTTAGAGAAAGCTAGAAGTAGATAATAAAAGGTGATAGCCTGGAGTCCTTTTAAAATACCGAAGCAATCAAGTTATAGCATCCATATGTGGTTGTCGTGTCTCATTCATCAACTGACTTAGAATTTGCATATAGTAGACAATGTCAGGGCGTGTTATTGTCAAATACATTAAACGTCCAACTAGACGATGATAACGAGAAAGATCATCAAGTGGAGTGCCATCTGAGTTTGTGAGCTTTAAGTGTTGCTCCATTAGAAAGTCAACCGTACGAGCTCCTAATATCCCAGAATCATCAAGAATTTCTAACGTATATTTTCTTTGAGAAAGATATATACCTTGAGATGAGCGTGCGACTTCGATGCCCAAGAAATATTTTAAGGGGCCTAAGTCTTTGATATTGAATTTGGTATTAAGATAAGCCTTTATATTCTCAACACCTGCATTATTAGTTCCTGTAATAACAATATCATCTACATATACTAAAATGAAAAGTTGAGTATTACCTTATGTGCGAAAGAATAAGGAATGGTTTGCCTTAGATTGAGTGAAACCAATGTTTAGAAGTGCTTTGGCAAATTTTTGGAACCAATTTCGGCCAGCTTGTTTAAGTCTATAAAGGGACTTATTTAACTTACATACTTGGTTCTCCCTCTGACAAGAGAATCCAGGTGGAATGGTCATACATACCTCTTTAGAAAGGTCCCCATGTAAAAAACAATTGGTGAAGATTCCATCCTTTTATTGCAACAATAGCTAGCAGACAACGTACTGTTACTAGTTTGGCAACTAATGCGAAGGTCTCATGAAAGTCAGTTCCTTCTTATTAAGTGTATCCTTTTAAAGCTAGACGAGCTTTGTATCTCTCAATTGTGCCATTTGATTTGTATTTGACTTTGTATACCCAATTACAACTAATGGGATTTTTTCCAGTTGGTAAGTTTGTTATGGTCCATATATTGTTGGTTTCAAGGGCTTGAATTTCCTTTGCCATGGCATCCCTCGATTGTGGTGATTTGACAGTTTGTGAGAAAGTTCTAGGTTCTGTAAAGTTAGTGATATCAGCTAAAAAGGAACGACGGGATGAAGAGAATCTATCATAAGTTAAGTACTTTGAAAGAGGAAAATGCATGCCTGATGAGGGTGTCATCGAGGAAGAATTTTGGTTTTGGGGGAAATTTGAGGTCGTGGCATTTGAGCAATGAAAATCCATTAAATAAAATGGTGGTTTATAGGAGCGAATAGATTGGCGAGGAGGGCATGAAATCCTCTGTACCCATATTTGTGTACCAACCCTGTGTCGTTGGATACAAGCCATCTATTTATGCGGGACCCACATAAATAAATGGCTTGGATCTAATGGGACAGGGTTGGTACACAAATTTGGGGACAGAGGATCTGCCCCCGGCGAGGAGGAATGGTTATGGATTTGTCTAAGGTGATATCATGGGATGGTGAGGTTAGTGTTAGGGAGGACTCCTAGAAAGTGGAGTTGTTAGGTTGACTGTTTGGATGTGGATCTTGGTGTTGCAAAAGAGCGTATGATTCTAAAGAAATGTTATTGGCTGGTAAAGGAAGAACTTGATTGGGATTAGAGGGAGGTTGTGGGATAGACTCAAAAGGAAAAATAGTCTTAAAGAATTGAACATCTCGGTTGGTAAAAATCTTATTTGAGTTAATATCATAGATGTGATATCCCTTTTGACTAAAAGGATAGCCTAGAAAAAATTTAGGGTTAGAGTGAGCATCAAATTTATCTCTCTTATGAATGTTGTAAGCAAAACATAGGCACCCAAAAACACAAAGATTATCATATTTAGGTTTGGTGCCAAAAATAATAAGGAGAGCATCCAAATAAGAGTGGGGATGGAATTTGATTTATAAGGTACGCAGCAGTAAGGACACACTGTCCCCAAAATTTAAGTGGTAAATGTGCTTAAAAACGTAAAGATACCTCGAGTAAATGTCTATGTTTGTGTTCGACAACTCTATTTTGTTAAGGGGTACCGATATAACTAGATTGATGCAAGATGCCCTTTGATTGAAAAAATTGTTGAAGATCAGAAGCAAAAAATTCAACCCCATTGTTAGTTTCTAATCTTTTGAATTTGACATTTGTGTTGAATTTTAACAAGGGATATAAAAGCTTTAATATTTTGTTTAGTCTTAGATTTGTGTTGCATCAAATAAACCTATGTAGCTCGTGAAAAATCATCAACTATGGTTAAGAAATAATGAGTATTAGTATAAGAGGAAACACTATAAGGACCCCAAACATCGATATGAATTAACTAGAAAATAGTTGTGCTAGAAATCGAGCTAAGAGGAAAATGACACCGAAATTGTTTTGCAAGAGGACAAACATGACACATGCAATTTCTTGGAAAAGAAATGCAAGGACTACTTTTAGATAGATAGAGGAGTCTAGTAGAGGATATGTGACCTAAATGCCAATGCCACAAGTCGAAGTTCTTTAAGGAAAGTGAAAGTCCTGAGAAAGTGTTGTTGAAATCAGGTTCAAAAATGTATAGAACATCTTGTTCCTTACCTAAACCAATCACTAACCTCGTTGACAGGTCCTGCAAAACACATCTATCATGGTAAAAAATAACAGCACAATTTAACACTTTAGTGAGCTTACTTACTGATAATAGATTATGCTTAAAAGAAGGGATATATAAAACATTATCAACGTTTAGAGTGGAGCTTATTTTAGCAGAACCAATATGAGTGATTTGTTCCTTTTGACCAATCAGTTAAGGTGACAATGTGAGGAGTGGCAAATTCAGTAAATGAAGTTAGAAGTGATTGATTTGAAATCATATGGTCTAGAGCTCTACTATCAATGACCTATAATTTTGGAAACTTAGTGAGAAAAGCAAGAGACGTACTTGCTAAATTTCTTGCAGTTTGTAAACTACCTAAAGGGATGAGACTAGGTAGCTTGTTGACTTGCTCTTGAGTGATTTTTGGAGTTATAGATGTCTCATTAGAAGGACTAACGTTACCATTAGTTATCTCACTTTGTGTGCCAGAAGCATTGGCTACGTAGTGAGACACACGAGAACATCCCTGTAGAGAAGATGTGGAAGTAGAACCATCTTGTTTCTTTTGCTTATATTTTAATTTGTTTCACTCTTTAATAGTGTGGTTGTCTTCCTTGCAATAACGACAAAATTTCTAGGATTGACTATTAGAATGAGTTCCATATTTTGTATTTTGTGAAACAGCCAAAGCTGTTGTTTCTGTAAGGGGTTTAGGGATTGAAAGAAGATTTCGTTGTCATTCTTCTTGCAGAAGTAGGTTGTAAGCTTTGTTGACAGATGGTAGAGGATCCATAAGGAGAATTTGACTACGAAGCACACCATAAGACTCATTCAAACCCATTAGAAATTGCATTACGCGCTATTGAGCTTCAAATTGAGATATGGATTTGGATGTACCACATGTGTAGGGATTAATCTTGGATAGTGCAGATAATTCATCCCAAAATGATTTAAGTTTACCATAATAAATAATTATGCAATATGTTCCTTGTTGATTTGTGGCAATAGCACAAGTGAGTTCAAAGATACCAGGTGCGTTGCTTTGTGAGAAGCGCTTCTCTAAGTCTTTCCATTTCTTAAAAACAGATGAGTCACATAGGACACTGTCTACAATGTTTGGAGAGATCACATTCAGTATCCATAATACCACCATGTCATTTGCACGATCCCATAGTGGGTAATCTGGGGATGTAGTGGAGGGCCCTGACAAAGTCTCATTTACAAGATCGAATTTATTCTTGGCATTTAGAGCCATTTTTATGGCTCGGGACCAATTATAATAATTGTCCCCACTCAAAGGTTTGGACACAAAGATGGCACCTAGATTATCTGATGGATGGATGGTGTAAGAAGAGAGCAAGTTTTGACCAACAGAAACATTTTCTTGACTATGTGGAGCACTTGAAGTTTCTAAACCAAGGGAAGAATTGGTATTTGTCATGATACGGGAAGCTGGAAATGTTTGAATAGAATGAAATTGAAGAAAAGAAAATTAATGCTCTGATACCATGATAAGATTTAAGAAAGAGCCAAAAGGCTTGATTCTCATTCCTTTCAATAGTTAAATATATACACGATTGAAGATGCTATACATGGAAAAATCGTATATCTAAGTTAATGACCGTTGGAGATATGCATTTGACTTTCATATAAGGGAAGTTAATAATATTGCAATGATAATGGTTGTGATTCTTCAGGAATCTCATCAAAGTCATTAATGGTATTTTCTCAACAACTAAAAACACACTCTAAATACAAATTAGAACTTTATGTCAATAATCATGCAATTTCATACTCAATAAACATGTTTAAGCTTCTCAAATCCATTAATTTAACAAAACCTAATTCCATCCCAACGCCTTTACAGAGTTCATGTTATTCTACCTCAATTTCGGTTAATTTAGGCATATAAACACTTGTTAATCATATATAAAATATTTAATATACATACATAACAAAATAACTAATCTAGAAAATCCTAATTGGCATATACTACAATCTTTCATACAACAGGTACCTTAAAAACTCTCTTTCTAATTAAGGAAAATAATTACCTCAACATTTCTTAAAACTTGCTAAAGCCAAGAATGCTCAAGTCTCTCAAACCCATTAATTTAATAAAATCTTAAATCTATCATAACTGTTACATGGAATTTTTGCAATTCTAATCCAATTTCAATTAATTTAGACATGTACATAATTATTAATCACACAATAAAATATTTCATATATACATATAATAAACTAACTAACCTAGAAATTCCTAGTTACTACATACTACCAACTTTCATAAGAGAGCTATATTAAAACTCTCTTTCTAAAGTAAATATTTGTTTAGGCACTCCTTTGATCTTGCTAAATCCAAGAAAGCTTAAGTCTTATATTAAAACTCTCTTTTTAAAGTAAATAATTGTTTAGGCACTTATTGAAACTTGCTAGATCCAAGAAAGCTTAAGTCTCTCAAGCCCATTAATTTAATAAAATCCTAATCCATCATAATCCCTACATGGGTTTTTGTAATCCTAACCCAATTTCAATCAATTTAAGCATGTAAACAATTATTAATGGAACAATAAAATATTTAATATGCACACGTAACAACATAATTAACCTAGAAAGTCCTATTTGACATATACTACAAACTTTCATATGAAAGGTATCTTAAAACTTTCTTTTTAAAGCAAACAGTTGTATATGCACTTCTTAAAACATGTTAGAATCAAGAACCTTTTACAAGAAATGTCATAATTCTGCTTCGAAATATGTTTCTTTCGTGTTCTTATCACCCTTTATCACTTTTCTATGTATCTTGTAGGCTAAAAACTCTAAAACTGATAATTTTTTTGACAAATTTTGTTTTTAGAATTTGAAAACTCTATCAATTTATTTACTTTTTTATTTACTTTTTTATCTCTATGTTTTGAAAAATCATACCACCTAACTAGTTGATAGTAGAGTTCTCTTTACTATCATCTTTAAGTTTTTGCTTCAAAATTATAGTTCTTATAATTTTTTATAGACTCTTGAATCACTCATATTTAATATTCCTATTTAAAATTATGATTTAAATATCATACAATGTTCAATAGTGACAACAAACGAACTCACAAGCTTCTTTTACCAAATTCTCCTATTTGTTTTATTTCAGTTCCCAAACATCTTTTTATGGAATATATATAATTCTCTTAAAGTTTTTGAAACTTTATAACTTATATAAACCCAATATTTATTAAATTTTACTTTTAAAACAATAGATAGTGTTCAATTTTGGTTGCATATTGGACTAACTATTCTTACTATATCATAATCAACTCATTTTAATCTTATTATGAACTAAATATTAAATGAAAATCATTTCATAAACATTAAATAATTTATCTAAAGTTCAAATTATATGAAAATTTTAAAAGATCAAAGTTAAAGTAATTCGCCTCAGTAATAAATGTGTTAAAATTTGTAGGTCCTCAAAAGGTTACAAACATATTTTTTTACCAAAAGGGTTAAATTAGGTCAAATATTTTTACCAGAATTCAAATGTTTCAAATCATTCAAAAATAACTCCAACATTTTACTATTGTTCAATTTGGATTCCATCCTAACATCTTCATCATTTCTCTATCAAAAAATCTTGCATAATTTTTTTTTGTAAGCCCCCTTGTTAGATGTACATCATATATGGCAAGTGGAGTCTAAAAAATTTAAAAGAATATTTAGCTTCCATGCAGAAAAAAAAAGAAATTTAGAAGCAAATTGTTTAATTCTTTACTTAAAAAAAATTCATCCATTTTCGATTGAACATTTTATTTAAAATTTAACACTATAAAAGATTTGATCAAAGTTAACTTTTAAATTGAGAAATGAAATATAAGAACAAAAAAGGAAATGAAGGTTAAATGTAAGGATCAATTATGACTATCTAATTTTCTCAATTAACTGAACCATAAGCTATGATCATGTTCTTTTTATTCATGATATAAACACTGAACTATTATAGAGGAGCACATATTGTCATACATTATACCATTAAACGATAAGTGAACTTATCAAGCAATTTTGTTGTTGTCTTCTTATTGGGATATTTAAGCGTAAACTTGTAATTTAAAATTCTCAATATCAATAAATAGAAAGATCTACTTTAAACCAACAAAACCAGTAAAGAAAAGAATCTATAATCTCTAATTCTAAGCCACTCACAAATAGGTATTTACACTGAAGGTACACCAACTTAATACAGGATTTATATTAGTAAGCAAAATCACTCTTCCTTAGCTCTTTGATGGCTAATACTTAAAACTTTCTAAATAAAAAAGTGAAAAAAGAAAGACCCAAATGGCCTCTTTATCCTACTTTTTTTTTTCCCGTATCCTTCAAGACCGATCTCATAAATGTCCCTACTTTCTTTAGTCCAAAAGCCATCAATTCACATTCAGCCCCCTGTACTAGCTTCCTAGAACTCAAAAGCTTCCTAATTGGAATCCTTCTAGCATAGGGGTTACAACAATCATTGTAAGGCCAACATTGATGTCACCGCAGCCCCAATATAACTTGGAGGTATGATGGAGACCAATAAGTTATCAATGGATATAAGGAACTTGATTTTAGAGGCAATTGTTTCCTTTAGTGGGAGGTTTACACTAGGGGATGTAGCAAGTAGAGCTGGGGTTAAGTTGAATGAAGCTCAAAAGGCTCTTCAAGCTCTTACTACTAATAATGATGAACTTTTGGAGTTGAAAAATATATTTTTTAATTTTTAGACCTTACTTGGGTCTAAAAGTAAATAAAAAACTTCTGGGTTCAAATTGAATTATAATATAAGTGTTAGGATTCAATTTAACCATTTTATGTACTTTTTAAAGGACTTTTCATGTGTTATTTTTCTTATTAAATTACGAATAAATTATTGCTCAAAATACTAGTTATCA
This sequence comes from Erythroxylum reticulatum, assembly GCA_025504915.1. Taxonomy (NCBI): domain Eukaryota; kingdom Viridiplantae; phylum Streptophyta; class Magnoliopsida; order Malpighiales; family Erythroxylaceae; genus Erythroxylum; species Erythroxylum reticulatum. The sequence goes on along the minus strand of JANSVA010428038.1, from coordinate 5,890 downwards.
CAAACATCTTTTTTTTCAAGTTTAGTGAACAATATGCTTTCAAAGACTTTAGAAAATAAGGATTCATTTTGGCACTATATGTATGAACATTTAAGTTTCGAAATTTGAGTAATTTTTTTGAAAGTTAAATAAAGAAATTTTGTTGAAGGGCCTAGAGGACTACTATGCGATTACAAGGTTACTATAGTTATATGGGATATGAATTTAAGTAAAGGATAACCTATCTATAGAACAAACCAGTGCTAATGCTAGAGCAATCAATATAGAAGTTAATAGACCCTAATTACATTTTATACAGAAACTTAAACTATTGGCTGCTTGATTAGCAATCAGTATCTCATTCATCTAAGAGCAATCATATTGATCACTACATACTTGTCATTATATACATCTTTGGAGATTCTTTGATTTCTTTCAAATAAAATTGAGTAAATTGGGTAGGTAAGAATTAGAACTAGGCATTTCTTATCATCCCCGATTCTTTTATATATATTTTTAATCCAAACTAATAAATTATCCCAATCATTCTCATGGAAAATTACATTCATATTTTGTTGCATCGCTGCCTATAAAACATATGAAAGCTTTCATTTGAAGAACCGTTGGTTTATGGTTTTAGGTTGTAACTTGTAAAGAACACATAATTGATAAATGTTTCTCTTTAATTTATCCTTAGTCTTCAGTCTTCCTCTAACTACCAGCTAAGTTACAAATGAGGCCTTAGGCATTAGAGATTTCCACGCTATGTGTAGGATGTATTTGAATGTTGAGGTCTGATAAAGCAAACACACGTAAGCAATAAAAGACAGGGACCTGTTAAAGTTCAACATAATAAGAGTCTATTAGACAATAGAAGCCAGCTAAACAATAGAAGCTTGTTAGATGGTAGGAGCCTATTAAACGTTACATCCTGTTAAAATAATTTAAAATAGAAGGCGCCTGTTAAAACTAAAAGGAACCTGTTGCAAATTGAAAACAAAAAGAGTTTATTATAAAAGTGAAGGAGCCTCTTGCTAAATTGAACACTCACACAATATAATGTGAAAATTTAAAAGTTAAAGAGAGAGAGGAATAACGTAGTTGATTTATATTTGTTCGGCTTATAACTCAAGCCTCCGTCCAGTCCCCAAATATCCAACTTGAGTATTTCACTAAAATCCCAAGTAGTAATTTGACAAGTCTTTTCAAGCTCACGAGTACATATTTTTTAACGTTCTCCAACCTTCCAAATTATTAGTATTTAGCTAGGATTTACAAACTCATGAGTACATATTTTTTAAGGTTCTCTAACCTTCCAAACTAGTAGTATTTAGCTATCCTCTACAAGCTCTCAACAAATGAAAATGTAATTTGCTCAATATGAGCTTCAATGATCTCTTTAAAAAAGTTTAACTTTCTAAATCAAAAGAGATTTGAGAATGATATCACTTTCAAGAGAATTGATGCTATAGATGTATTTTGAAGGTGGTCTGGCATATATCCCCCATTCAAAAATGCAGTGGATCTTCCTTAAATAGACATCTTCTTCAATTAGTCATTGCTTCTCTTACATCTTCAATTGACTTTAAATCTTCAATACTATATTTGGTAAAATCTTTTAGTATCTAGATGTTAAGACAAATGATCATATCACGAAGTTGTTGTGATTTGTAAGATCCTTTTATACATTGTGGAATCATTTCTAATAAATTAGGTAAGTTTATAGGGAAGGTTTCTGCAATAAAGGAAGCATTTATCATATGATTTTATTTCATTTTGAAAAATATATTGTTACCTATATAAAGAAATAGATCCAATTTGAATTTTGAAATGTTATAAGGCCATCATTAAAATCATTAATAATAAACCTTGAGCTAATAAGGTTTTAATGATTTCAAGCAAGAAAAGTTGGAGCAATTCCCATTTGCACTAGGAGACTAGATTAATCTATCCTTATTAAGGGAGTTAGACATATAGCTTGGGTGAATAGATTGAAACCTATCAACCCTTTTACCTAAAATGATCCATTCACTGTTAATAATTATGGAAGATAGATAGTTTGGATTAGAGGATAGTTTGGATTGGATTAGCCAGCTTCCTAACAGATTGAGCATATCGTCTTTTTTTTATCAAAGGGCTTTAGGGAGACTAGTTATCAAAAGACATCTAAGAGTCTTCCCCATTGCCAATGAGCACTTTAATGAGAGGGTAAATAATATCCCTGTGCCTTAGAATATTGATGAAATGTCAAAAGTATTCAAGTTTTTCATCCAACTACTAGAAATTGAGGTTATTCAAGCAATAAGTATGTATCCATTTGCTCTAAAGAGCTTTCCTATCATTTAGAAGCTTCCAGATCATTTTAGCAATAATCTTGGTTTAGGCTAGCTGGAATGAAGATAATCCTAATCCTCCCACTTGTTTTCTCCAACACATGTAATCCCATTTCATCATAGCACCTTTGTTTACTTCCTTGGTAAAGCTAGGTGTGAACTCCAATGTAGATGGAGCTCACTAAGAATTGATAAAATAAGTTGAACTCTCTTAGCTTACTAGAGAAATCTATTCTGTCATGCATTAATCTTTTTCTTATACTTTTCCACCATTTGTAAGCAATCTTGATACTTTAGTTTCTAAGAAGATATAGGTAACCCCAAGTGCTTGAATGAAAGGTTTCTTATACTTTTTTTAAAATTTTGGTGGATGGAGGGTGTTGCATAAATTGTAAAAGTTATAATTTTTGTAAGTAACATCTTGAGGCATTTTCTACAAGAAATGATAGGACAATTGAACTAATTACTGCATAAATATGTGGATTAATGAAGATAGTTTCTCTTATAATAGTACTTAATTTATTTTACCTATTGATCATTGTAGCAAGTTTGGAGCTATTTTTTGAAATAAAAAATAGAAACAGTACCAATTTTTAAGAAATTTAATACCTATTTTGAAAACTAAAGTAGATATTTTTAACATTTTAAGGATTAATTGTGTTGTTCGATTGTTTCTGATTAATACAATAGTTTTATTAAAATAAAATTAAAAAATAACTAATTAAACTGCATAAAATAACAAAATAGAGAAAAATAAGTGTCTTCTATATATGATCAAGAATTTGATTAAAGCAAAAGTTTTGCCTGCATGTTTTTAAAATCCATATAATAGTATATTCGTACTCACAACTTGATAGCAGCACCATACCATCAATGTAGCTTAAAACTTGTCATGGATGGAAATTGAAGTTCTTAACTTTCAAAGTCTTTAGATGTACTTCAAATGTTCATATCTCTCCTAAAAAAACATAACTTTATGATGACAATGTAAAATGTATGTTCATCATTTATAATATTAAAACTAAAATGTATCACATATTACTAGTTATTATACTATATTAAATAAGAAAAGGGTATTAGATTGGAGTAATGAGTATGAATATAGAAATGTGCATCAATTGATGAAATTAATATGGTGATCATACCTTTTTTCACCACCCTTAAGTCTAAGTAATGTTAGTTTATGCACTTGTAGTTAATCGATTGGTTGCAATTTTTTATATGACATTATTATTTTAATTAAAAAAGATATTATTTATTTTTATGTATTTTTTAATTACGTTTTATGTTTAAATACTAAAATTAAAATCCATGGAATAATTACCATGCAATTGAAATTTTAAAGAGATCATAATTATAAGATTCAATTTGCATTTATGTATTATTCCTAAATTATTCCTAGTTTAGTTTTATCAAGACAAGATATTGATCAAACAGTAAAACTAGTAATTATTTTTCTTTCTTATGATTAAAGTAATTGATCTTATATGTTAAAGTATGGATACATTTAAACAAATATCTGAGTGCTTATTAGAGAATAAGTTTACTGACTTAACTCGATTATGAGGATCTTAAATAGAATATTATTTATGTGTTTATATATTTCCTAATTGTGATTGAAATTGAGATTAATGAAGTATCTTTTGTGGGAATTATTATTTTTATACCACTTATGACTTATTCTAATTATGATAGCTCGGTTTGTAGTACTTAGATATAGTATGAATCATATGAAGATAATTGAGTAATTCAAAAAAGGTTTATCACTCTGAAGTAATTAGACAGAATTTTCCACTATTCATGATTCGTAATTATTTAAGGAATTCTATGGCTAAAGGCTTGACATTCAAATAGTTTTTTTTCAAATATTAATTATAAAGTAATAATTAATAAGAATGAATATGATTGGATTTAAAAGAGTAGACACCACATCCATGCTTTATATCCCAATTAGAACATTGGATGATAAAAGGATTAAATTATTATCATAACTATGCATGAGCATGGGTATGTTGAGTTAAACTACTTTGATAGTCATATGTTTGGGTGGTCATGACGTATTGCTAGACATAAATCTTGATATATGATTACAAATTATTTAATTAGAGATTAATGAAAAGTTAAAAAGGGTGGTTTAAATTTATCTAATTATAATTGTGAATTATAATTATTACCAACATATTGTGAACCTAATGAGTTACACATATAGTGTAGTTAAAAAAAGAAAAAATAATTATAATTATAATTTAATTTAATTTTAATAATAAACAAAAATATTTTTATAAATTGGAAATAAGCGTAAAGGAGCTAACACTCCTACTTATTTCTCTCAAACATTAAGTTCTTTTTCTCTGCTATGTAAATACCATTAGAAGTTAGATGCTTAGACAACTAGTGTTTGACACCTCATGAAAAAGTTTTAGTATGAATTTGAATAAGGTATAATTTAATTACTTTTATGATTCATGTTATCAAGTTATTCAATTATGATTTGATCATAGAATTACAAAATTTTATTTTTTCGTTGTCTCTGTGATTCGATCACGGTTAGTTTCTCATTAATGGATAAAATATTGTTGATTCTCTCACTAAGTCATTGTTATAAAAGAAGACATGATCAACATATAGATGGATATGGTATTAAATACGTAAGTGATTAACTTCAATGCAAATGGGAGATTGTTAGTTTATGCTTATACAACCAATTGGTTGGTTGCAATTATATATATATAATATTTATTTTATTTAATAAAGACATTCTTTATCTTTATGTATTTTTAATTACATTTGATGATATAATAATAAAATTAAATCCCTAGAATTATTACTGCGCAATTGGAATTATAAAGAGATCATAATTATAATATTCAATATGCATTTATATATTATTCTTAAATTGTTCCTATTTGTAGCAAGGTCGTTCCTAATATTTTATAGAGCCGGGACAAAGTAAAAAAATTCCCTAATGAATCGGCAATATAAAATTACGTAAACTTTAAAAACATATTTTTATTATTAAAATTTAATATCCATATATAAGTAACTCAATTCATAAGTCCACATGCTTAATAAAACACCAAAATGATCATAATAATAGCTAACTACATCTTGTAAATGTCAACAACAACAAAAATCACTAAAAATAGTAACAACAACAAAATAACAGTAACAATAACGCTACAACAATATCATATTGCAAAATACAAAGAGAATTGTACTAATAAGCACCCAAATGATTTTGGAAAACAATTTCTTTGCACATTTCTATATGTAAAATCATTAATAATAGTATCAAGATTAATATTGTTCAACGTATCTTTCTAGATTCATAAAATAGCTAAATCATTCAAACTGTTGGATCAGAAAAAGAAAGCATGATATATTTGGAGAAATGGTGGATTTCAAAACTTTTAAGAAATCATTTTTCCAGTGGAAGCAACAAATCCAAATCATCATGCCAATCCACACATGATATGGTATAAGGATAATAAAAACATAAATAAGATGAAGAGTATTACCAACTCCTTTGCTACAACTTTAAATCCTCACTGCGTTATCCTCTCCTTCTTCTTGTATCC